>JADBJO010000289.1:737813-780313 GCA_016801955.1 Conus betulinus
CGTCAGCCATCATAAGTGATTTACCAAGATGGCTGTGGTAGGGTGTTTTTGCTGTCTGTGTGCTGGGACTCATTTTCGATCTCCAGTTTAGTGTTTGCTTTCAGTGTCATTCTGTATTTGGGTGCCATTAAGAAATTTTGGCAGTTTCTGGAGTTTAGTTCTCCCTTTACAAAATGTATTTGATGATGCTCCTTCTGGAGGCCAAGTCAGTTAAAATATGTAATGTTAACTTGTGTGATGATTGATATTCATAGAATACTTAAGATGTTCTCTGCTTGAATTCATTTTAAACTTTGAGTTTGTAGATATAGCAGAAACAAAACATACTTTGAAATTGGGATTTTGCTAAAGTTTTGTTATGCATATATGCAGGGATTCATCTGAGCTTTGGACATGACTATTTGCTCTTATAAAGGACTAAAGTATATTTTCAATTGTCGTAATGATTTTTTTTTTTTCAACAGTTCAGACACATCTGTCAGTGTTTGTGACCATTATGCATCCAGTTATCTGCTTTTATAGTTATATAGTCACTGCTGCTCTGAAATGACTTTTAGCCAGTATGTATGCAGCTTATTGGTCATTGTCAGTTTTTACTTTTGTACTGTGGAAGAGGCATCTTATCTAAGGGAACTAACTCTGACAGTCTTTTCTGAGCCTTGTGGTGGAAAGGGGAAGCAGGCCAGACATTTCATTTCTGACAGCTCAGAACAAATGGAAGTCAAAACAAACCACACACGAAGTCAACAAGAATAATTACCTGTGCACAGCAACCACAAATGTAAAGCCAAGACATCAAGCCAATACAATGAAGCTTTTCTTGTTTCCAGATATGACTCTTACAAGAAATCTGTTGCGAAAAGTTTTGATTCATTTTAGTTCTGTATAATTTGTCTGTCCACATTGTTGTGTGTGTGTGTGTGTGTGTGTGTGTGTGAATTGTTTTGATGTTTGAAGAGTTGTCCTTGCAAACGGAGGATGAAAGTAAGGATAGTACTCAAAGGAGGACAACACTTTTTAGGAGAGAGAGATAGTGGCAAAGGTGCAAGGGGATACAAGACTGAATATAATGCGGAGAATTCCTTTTTCTTTCTTAATGAATAGTTTATTTTTCTTATTGTTTTTTTTTTTCTATGTGTGAGTGAGTGAGTGAGTCAGTGTGTATGTGTGTGTGTGTGTGTGTGTGTGTGTGTGTGTGTGCTAGTGTATGAGGGTGTGTATGTGTACTGTGGTATGGTGTAGTGTGTGTGTGTGTGTGTGTGTGTGTGTGTGTGTGTGTGTGTGTGTGTGTGTGTGTGTGTGTGTTTGTGAGGATGTGGATGTGTTCGTATGGAGATGTGTGTATTTGTGTGTTTTTGTGTGTGTGTGTGTGTGTGTGTGTGTGTGTGTGTGTGTGTGTGTGTGTGTGTGTTTGTTCCTTTTCTTTAAATGAAAAATGTTGACATTCTGTTCATAATGTTTTCTTAATGTCAATAGGTTAATCTGACAAGAAGTTTGTTTCTGTGTGTGTGTGTGTGTGTGTGTGTGTGTGTGTGTGTGTGTGTGTGTGTTCAAATGAAAATGAATCTGAGAAATACAAAACTTTATTTTTCCCTATGCACCCTGACACCTTGTCCTACAGATTTCCAAAATGTTCCATTGATTTTCTTTGAGCTAGGAAATACAAAAAAAAAAATTTTGGGGTTTGAGATGAAATGTAGATATGTTTGGGTGGATACTGTCCCTGTGTTCGTGCTTATGGATGAAGGGGGATTCAGCTGCATGTGTCATTGTGTGCCTGGATATTGCAGTTGTCTTTATTCCTAAATTATTTTCTGGTGTATATCTACACTTGTCAAAGTAAGATTTACATTTTTCATCATAGGATTTCCAACAAATGTGAACTTTCTGAATTCCTCCTGGTACAAAAAATGAAAGTTATGTTTGGGGAAAGAGATTAAGAATGGCATTCATTTTTTTTTTTTTTTTTTTCATTTTGCCAAATCAAACTGAATGACTTATCTTTATGCTAAAAGTATAATCTTACCTGTCTACTAACAAGCTTTTGGCTCTGAATTATCCTCTTGCATGCTGCTTTAGACTGTAACAAGTCATATCTCAAGTTTTGTGAAAAAAAACACTTTTTTCATTAACTGTTATTTGTATTCTTTCCCATTTATCCTGATAATCTACAGTGGCCATCTGTCATTGATGTGTTGGTAATAAAAATGTTTGATGAGTTTTTGTTTTCATTGATGTTCTGTTTTGCTTTTCTTTTGAATTTTTGTTGCTGTTGATTTTGTTGCTTTATTGAAGTATTTGTTGGTGATTCTTCTTTTATCTGATTTTTCCGTGACACTATTTGCAGTTTTCCTAAAATTGCAGGTATGATGGTGAGCATGAGTGAATGTTTTGTTTACGATATGTCATATGTTAAACTAATCTTTTCTGTTGACTTATATGTACATCTGTTGAACATTTATTGTGATGCTGAAATGTCATGTATTTGAAACTAAAGAATAACCTTCATTGCAAGGAGAAAAGAAGGTTTTGAAAAAATTGCATTGTCCGTAGTGATAGAACTTGAACGGTATAAGATGGTATACCTTAGTGACAGTGGGATCGTCTGCTACAGAGCGTGCATAAAACTAAATTCTTTATCCATGGGAACGGTAGTTTCCAATATTTCTGTGATTGCTTAAATTTCAATTGTCAGTTCATGTTTGATACAGTTCTGTTCATGTTATTATTAGAATGACTTTTTTTTTTTTTTCCAAAGAAGATTTAAACCAAAGAGGGGATGAAAGCAAACAGAGGATAATTTGTGACAGTTGTAATGAGTATCACCAGTGACTTTATGTGAATAATATATCAACAAAGTATTTATAGAATTAAAACTTGATTTGGCATCATGTACTGTTCCATAATGAACTGTTGGCAACTGTGATCCATGTGCTATATCTGTTTGATCAAATTCTGGCGCTAAATGCCATATAAGATGCCCCATATAAGGTCATACACTTCAGGCTAGAGTGCAGCGCCATAACTGCTTGCTTCATTGTACGGCCAAAAGTTAAACAAGAGAACACTGGGCTTTAACTTCCTCCATGTTTATGTTCAATACATCTTATTTAATTGACCCATGACTGCAAGAGGTGCCGTGACTAATCCAGACTTTTGTCTTCCTCTGGGATGTCCATCCTCCTCTGTGCCCTCTAGAATGGTCTTGGGGACTTGGAGTCATGACAGGAAACATGCAAATCACCGAGAAACATTTTCACTTTAACCCACAACGTAAAATGCCAAAAATCTATAAGTCATGCTTTACTGCCTAACAAGTTGGCTGATTTCTTTGATGACAAGATTGAATGCCTCTACCACAAATGATGTTTGTCCCAAATTCACTTCTATCAGAAGCAACAAACTCTCCTGTTTTGAAGCTGTGCCTGAGGATTTTGGTGCAAACTGACATTGAACTGTCCCTCTAAATCTTGATCCTTAAACGCACTGCCTGTTTCACTGCTGATACAATGCCTTGATGATTTGGTGCCAGTTCTTACAAAGATCATCAACTCACCTCTGCCCTCTGGTATTATACCAGACCACCATAAACAAGCTGTTAGCACTCATTTCCTGATTCAAAGGTCTTGACCCTTAATGTCTGAAGAACAATCGTTCCGTCTCTGACCTACCCTTTGTCTCCAAACTGCTTGAAAATGTCACCCTCTAACAACTCTGAACACATCTTTCCAGGAATGCCCTTGACTTGTTCCAGTCACAAAAAGTTCCATTCCCTGTAAACAGCGCGACTTCACATCACAGATCTCATGCTGTCCACTGCTGACAATAGAGAAGTTTCTATTCGTGCCCTTTTGGATCTGTCTGCAGCTTTTAATACTTTGGACCAGTCTGCCCTCTTGTCCAGACTAAATTTTACCTATGGCATATCCGGTACTGCTCTTGCTTGGTTCTCCTGATATTTGTCAAATCGAACACAATCTGTTGCTGCTGATGGTCTTCAGTTTTCCTGTGCACCTCTTAAGTATGACGTCCCATAAGACTCTGTGTTTGGGCATGTCCTTTTCATGTTGTATATGTACCGTCTGTCTGGTGTAATTTCTTAAATAGTAGCTGTGTTCACAAATATGCTGATGAAAGTCAGCCAGAAAATCCAGCTTTATCCAGTGATAAGTCTGTCATTCTTTGCAGTATTTCCTACATAGTGGTTTAATTGGTGGAGTGGCTAAACTTTCCTTGACAGTGTTTGTGTAGAATCCAGGTATTGTGATCAATGAAAACTTGTCCATGCATGATCACATCAGTCAGATCTGTGGATCTGCCAACCATGACCTGAGGAAAATTCTTCGCTCCAGAAGCTGTCATTGAACTGATGACTTCCTTTATTTCTGAGTCATTTCGACTGGTGTAATTCACACTTTGTTGATTTGCCTGCTCAGGAACTTTCTCATCTTCAACATATTCAAAACAGTGCGGATGCTTGATTTTCAGAAAGTCATAAAAGATTATGTCACTCCACTGCTGATTCAATTTCACTGGCTACATATTGCATCTTGCATTAAATTACAGATTGCTGTGCAGGCTGTCTGTTGTTTTGGTGGGTTTTTACCACCCCTGGTCTCTCCTCTGTTCTTAAGAACTATCAGCCATGCTGCACTCTCTGATCCAGTTAATAAAAACTACAGTATGTTCCTAAAACTATTCTTAAATCATTCTATTATGAAGCGCCTGTTATCTGGAGCTGTCTTTCATCCTGTCTTAGAAACATTCAAATCCTGAACACATTCAAAAGTGAAATGAAGACTTGGCTTGTTTGTGAAAGTTACGAATTCACCTAATAACAGCCTTAAAGCAGAATGCAATAGACTTTTACCTGGTTTTGTTTGTTTATA
This sequence comes from Conus betulinus, assembly GCA_016801955.1. NCBI lineage: Eukaryota > Metazoa > Mollusca > Gastropoda > Neogastropoda > Conidae > Conus > Conus betulinus. Next base: position 742,703 of record JADBJO010000289.1, read on the forward strand.
ACTGTAAGATTGTCTAGTGTTTGTTTGCATGTGTGCTTGATGCGCACTGAGCCTGTGATTAAGGGTATTGCGCTATACAAAAGTGATTAGTATTAATATTAATAGAATTATAAGTGTTGTTATGATTATTATCATTTAGAAAAATTCATTACAGTATTTACACTTGACTATCTATGAACATTTTGTTATGATGGTTTTGTTGTTTTTTCTGCAGGTTTATTTTGGATGTTGGGTGTGGCACTGGTATTCTCAGTCTAATGTGTGCCAAGTATGGACAGCCAAAACAGGTTTGAAATTTTACTCAGTCTCAGCTGGTCATTTTCTGTCTGTCAGTCATGTGTATGTTAGTCATCAGCATATGGCATTTGTTTTCTTGATTGCATCCATTTTGGATTTCATCATTCTTATCGGCACATGTAAATATCTTTTGATTCCTGTCACAGAAGCAAATTCATGATGTTATGTTATTGATTGGTAACTGGTATTGTGGAACAAAATGAAACTGCTTAATTTCTGCTTTTTCATAGTTTCAGTCAGTCACCATGAGTTGTAAAGTTGTAAGGCCTTATAGTTGGCAAGGCATAATCATCTGTTGTCAGTTCTGTATTTAGTAGGACACTGATCAATAGATGTTCATTTGCATTTACTCTTCTGATTACTCTGATCTTGACAGAAGTAAGTTAACATCTGTTGCAATATTTGTGGAAAAATCTCCTGTTTTATATGTTCTGTAAATGAGTGCAGCAATGATTGTAACTGATCACACTCTCTAAGAAAAGGTGAAATTGTTTAACCTTGTAAATGTTGGTGAAAAAGTTGAACACAACTTTATAGCCTTTACCATTTGATGACATCTTCCTGAAGGGGATGGCTGGGAGGGTCTTATCAGTATGTGTAAATCTGTCCAGTTGGTTGTAGTAGTGCTTGGGATTACTGTTTATAGGGTGATGATGAAATTTACCAGGACACTTTCTCTCTCTCTCTCTCTCTCTGTTTCTCTCTCTCTCTCTCTTTCTCTCTCTCTCTCTCTCTCTCTCTCTCTCACACACACACACACACACACACACACACACACACACACACATACACACAAACGCTTAAACTCACACACACACACTCACATTCTTACACAAAGACAATGAAAATGGGACGATTACATATACTCACTTTGTAACACGTGTGAATCGAAGAGGAAGCTTATCAATCAAGTAACTTGTGGATCAGAAAGAAGTCAATCAATCAAGTTACACAAATGGGTCAAAAGAGAAGATAATCAATCAAGAAATGAATTGCTGGAAACAAGTGCAATGCGCTATTCACAGATTCATACAATCATTCAACACACGCACAAACACACACACACACATTCATATGCAGACACAGACACACAGATATGCATAGACATGGACTCGGACACATATAGACAGACAGACACACATACACACACGCACTGCACACACACACACACACACACACACACACACACACACTGAAAACACACACACACTCATGCATACTCTCTCTCTCTCTCTCACACACACACATTCATAAAACATACATACACACATGTATACACACACATTACGCCTACCCTAACACACAAAGCTTATAATTCACACACAAGCACGCACACACACACACACACACATACATGCACGCACCCACGCACGCACACACTAGCACGCTCAAGCACACATCTACTTGTACTTACATGGGCATGCACCGATATATAGCATGGATGTAGATCAATTTTGAAACAATAAGTGGAAAAGGAGTTCAGAGCTTTAAGTTTTTCAGATAATGATTAAAAGCATTTTTTTTTTTTAACTTTCTATTTGTGTCCAAACGTCTTATCCCCACATGGCATGGAACATCACCAAACATCAGGTTTCCCAAAAAATCGAATTGGAGGAGAGGGAAGCTAACTTGCGTATATTCCATTAAGCCTGCCAGAGTGGTCACCCTTAGTGAGCTTACAACATTGTGCTTTGATTACATGAGTTCAGTTTTATCTTTTTCGTCGGTGAAGGAACGCTATATATTTATATTTGTATTTATCCACACCTGTTATCCATCTGTCTGTCTGTCTGCCTGCCTACCTACAAGTATGTACTTATGATGCAGGTTTATGCTGTGGAAGCCAGTGACATGGCCGACTACACTCAAGAGGTGGTCAACAGCAACGGTTTGTCAGAGGTGGTCACTGTCAAACACAGCTATGTGGAGGACCTCTGCCTGGACCATTCGGTGGACCTCATTGTCTCTGAGTGGATGGGCACCCTACTGCTGGGTGTGTGTGTGTGTGTGTGTGTGTGTGTGTGTGTGTGTGTGTGTGTGTGTGTGTGTATGCTTATGTGCGTACATGTGTGTGTGTGTGTGTGTGTGTGTGTGTGTGGTGTGTGTGTGTGTTCCCATCCATCATGTCCATCCTGTAATAGCGACGATGTACATGCTGACACTGATACCCTTGAGGTGATGTGAAGCTTTCTGCCTAGTGTTTATGTCCAGTTAGACAGAAGACACAATTTTCAAAATGTTAAAAGAAGTAGGTTATTTCTCTCTCTCTCTCTCTCTCTCTCTCTCTCTCTCTCTCTCTCTCTCTCTCTTTGTTTCTGTCTCTCCTTCCCCACCTCTGTCTCAGATACGTGCATTTTCTTTGGAGTATTTGGTCTTTTCTTGTATTTGTTATTACTCATTGGTCATTATGCTGTTACATTTTTTTTTGTATGCTTTTTTTTTTTTTTTTTTTACTTTTTTCTTTGCTTTGTCTACTGTTATTTTTGTTATTTTGCTTGTATAATTCAGAAAAAAAAACAACTGTTGATACATTGTTATACATTAATGATTGGAAATTATGTTTAAACCTGCTGTAAGAAGAACTTTTTAGCTGTTCAAGTAGTATTGATGTGTTATGCAGACCAGTACGTTATTGTAAAACTATACGAAATGCTCTTTTTACAGTTTTCACGCACAAACTGTACACAGAGTACCCTTCTTTCCAAGCACCCTAAGCTGGTATGGACAGTATCCTGCCATGACTCCGTGTCTCCACTACCCCCTTCAGAGTTCAAGTGAGGGCGCATGCCCTGAAGGCATACGGAAGAAGTCCTGGGTGGGCAGGCTGGAGGAATGGACAGGCTGCAGTGCAAGTGCTGTGCCTGTTGCCCATGGCAGAGGGCTGTGGAGATTTGCCACTGTCTGACTGTCCATCACAGCATCTGTTGTTTCAGGAAAATAGTCGGCTTCAAAGTAGGATGGCTGCAGACAGAAACTGAAACATGAGCAGAGTTGTTGTGCCGCCAAACAAAGGAATGAACAAATGACAAGATATAATATTGTTTTGTGATTTGTTTACTCTTTCATTTGGTCATGAAATAATTCTGTCTTTGCTCTCGGGGGAAAACAATCACTGAACAATATTGATATCTGCAAGACTTGTAGCTGATGATGACTGAAAGGAAAGTGGATTGTTAAGGTCAGACTGGCAGGCCTCAGGCCACAGGCAGTGTGATTCTGGTAGATCTGTGTGTGTGCAGTTTGAGATGATGGTGGAGTCTGTTCTCATCGCTCGTGATAAGTTCCTCGCACCTGGGGGAATTGTGTGGCCATCATCGGCCAGCCTCTTTCTGGTCCCCGTCATGGCCGCCAAACAGTATGGAGACTCGGTGGACTTTTGGGGTGACCAGTATGGTTTTAACCTCTCTTGTCTGAAGTAAGTGCAACTCTTTTTATGGACTCAGTGGGTCATTGCATTGATGGTAGAGATCTTAGCATCACTGCTGTTTTATATATGAGCTTGATTGATCTATATAGCTATGAGTGATTGATGCTGTGATTGATGCTGGAACTGTGAGGCAGTGTCTCTGATGAATTGGTTGTTGTGAAAGATGATAAACAGTTGAAATAAAACTAAAATTGCATCCGTGCTATTGTTGAGGTGTGCACAGTCATGTTAAAAAACGTCTTTTAGCTTCTTCAAAAACATGATCAGAAAGCATCTAAAACATTTAATGAATGTTCTTGTTGTTCCATCCTCTACATAGGTGATGCTAGAAAATGATAGCAATATCAGATTTGGAATGTGTGTTAATGTTAGCACAAGAGGGATGGATTGGGAAGGATTTACAGGGATTTTAGACCTACCCCATTCAGCACATCCTCCGCCATGTTCCTTTCTGTCTCTCTCTCCCTGCCATTTCCCTCTTGGTCTAAGTCTGAAAAAGTCAAAAGCTCCGAAAAGTGAACAAACAAAAAAGTGAAAATCATTTCACAGCACTATGGCTGACTACTCCTTTGTGTTGTGGGGCTGGGGGAACCCTCCTCCCCTCCACACACCTCTAGCCTACCGTGCTGTCCTCACTGCTACCTTGGTGTAACTAATTTTTTTTTTTCGTGGCAGTGTAGACAAACTGTTATGCAACGTTTTCACCCAATAAAAGTGAAACATGCACAAGGATTGTTTTTTTTAATTTAATCTTACAGTAGTTGAGTTTGTGTGAGAGTGCATATATCTATATGTGTAATATGTATTAATATGTATTTCTGTATTTGATCAGAAATGAAAACTAGAAAGTATGAACAAGAGAAAAACCTTCACAGGAGTGTGTCATGAAGAGGCACAAAGTAATTTTTCCTGACAGTATGGGAAATGTTTGTTCTGTAAGATTTTACTTTCGGCTCACAGGCCTTTAGCCATCAGTGAATTCCACCACAAGCCAAACCACAGCTTTGTGCTGGAGCGGGATCACTGCTTGGCCAGAGAGATGCGACTCCTGGAGCTCAACCTCAGCACCCTTCAGGTGGCTGACCTGGAGGAGATTACCTGCCCCTTCGAGTTCAGGCTGGAAAAGTCTGGAATGATGCACGGGTTCTGCACCTGGTTCCAGGTGGACTTTGCAGGGATGGCGGCAGATGTGGCAACGACCTGTCTTAATACTGGCCCTGATTATGAGTGAGTCTGTTGGTTTATACATATGTTTGTTCAAATGTTTATTAAAAAGAAAAATTGTTCTGGGAAAGTTCTGTGCCATGAAAAGGAAAATGAGACCTTATACCTTTGTTTGATATTTCTAAGGGTATATGATCACGATAATGCTTATTCTTTGTTCTTTTCTTAACTATGGTTGATTACAAGTGTATACTTTGTTGACAGCTGTAATATATGACTTAGATTAGAGAAGTTAGCACATGTAGGAGTCTGATTTGATAAAGTATGGTGGAAAATTCCTTTCAGTAGAATTATTCTGTTACAAGGCAGTTTGTTTTTGTATGTCATGATGTTTTTATTGATACACTGTATGTCAGATTTACAGTCCATTGTGAAAAAAGAACACCCTAGGACATGCCAAAATGCCAGAAAAGATGTTACATTGATATTGCAAAGCAAATGTGAAATGATTGTTCACAGTTGAAGGATTTGTGACTAAATCCATTTTGTGCTGCTGAGAGTGAATGTGAGTCGACAAGTTTGAAACAACACAAAAGAAAAACGAATATGATTAAACTTATGAAGGAAGGTGAACTCCAGTGTTTGGGCATTAGTGTGTGTGTGTGTGTGAGTGTGTGTGTGTGTGTGTGTGTGTGTGTGTGTGTGTGTGCGTGTGTGCATACATGTGTGTGGTGTTGTGTGTGAGTGCATGTGTGTGTGTATGCATGTGTGTGTATGTGTTTGTGTGTGTGTGTGTGTGTGTGTGTGTGTGTGTGTGTGTGTGTGTGTTCATCTATTTTTGTACATACTTGGCCATTTATATGCTAGATGGGTTGGCACATACACACTCTGTGCATCTTGCATGTTTCTGTCAACTTGTTTTATTCATGAATCACACATTGCTGAATTCATAACACACCACCCCCCATCCCATTCTACCCCACCTCACCACACCCCATTCCACCCACCACTCCTTCCTCCTCCCCTGTTGACAGACTTACGCATTGGAAGCAGAACCTGTTTCTGCTAGATGTAGGCTTGTCGGTGATGGAGGGTGACCTTCTCAAGGGTCAGGCCAGGATTTACCGGCACAAGGAGTGGAGAAGACACATTCGCATGTTGCTGACTTTCACTCATGTATGTCAACTGTCAGAACAGGTAGGTGGTGATGTTACCATCACTGTAAGCAGTCGACGTAGCTGCCAGATCTTCAAAATTCTTTTTTTTTTTTTTTTGAATATCCCATATTTAGAAAATGATACATTGCTGATTTTTGTTGTGTTGCAATCTACGGTTTTTTAGATTTCTGGTGTGAAATGTGCAATGTTGACATCATTTCTCTGGAAAGGGTTTTGGAAGTGTTGCTGAATAAAATGAGAAAGAGGGTCAGTGAATTTCAGCAGCTTCACATTGTTTTTAAGTATGTTGTCTGTGTGACCAGTTGAAGCTGTAGGGATCAGTAATACTTGTAGTTCAAAGCCTGACTGCCCCCTTCCATTGTTAGCTCTCAGATGTTTATCCGTTAGATTAGCAGCTATAAAATGAACAAACAGTATTGTTAATGATATCATTATTACTTTTTTTTTCATATATGATTTTGGTTAAATGGTGACTGAAAATTGTGATTAAACTTAGGATGGCATGATTTGGGAAAAGTTTGTCTCCCTTGTCTTACCATCCAAGACACAAGGGGTCAGCAGAGCACCGGGCCTGTATTCAGGAGGTTTGGTTTCAAATTCTGGCTTGTCAAGTGTTAACCCATGTTGTTTCGGGGATAGGAATGTAGTGATAGAATAGGTCCCCATCTCATTTCTGCCTGGGATGTTTGTCTATGTCTGCTACACTGCTGGTGGGGTTGTGGTCTACAAGCTTGAATGCAGCTTAGTCTGTCATCAGCTCAGCTTGATACTTCAGTTGATAATGCAGGACTACACAGCAAACATTGTACTGTCCAACAGAACACAAAAAGCACGGGAAAACAGCAAATACAGCAAAGAGCAGTGGAGCATAACACAAGATAGCGCAGGACAACATGGCAAAAATTGCACTATCGATCGGAACATAATGTGAGATGTATGTTGTATACAACATAGCACAAGTAGCATTATGTGGGGCATAACACAGCACAGGACACCACAACAAAATAGCATGAAGCAGTGGAGCACAAGACATGAGAGCACAGGACAACACAACAAAAAGAGTACAGTAACTCAGAACGCAGCGCGAGGTAGCACAGGACAACACAGCAAAAATAACATACTGCAGTGAAGTATAACGCAGGATGGCACAGAACTACATTGCAAAAACAGCATAGTGCTACAGAGCACAACACGAAACAGCACAGCGCTGTACAACAAACATATCACAGTGCCACAGCACACTACGCAAGACAGCAAAGGACAACCCACATGTCACACAGAAATATGACTGAAAAGAAAAACAACATGACACACAGCAAAGACAAAACGACCCACTCTCCCCCACCCCCCACCTCCCTCCTTTCCCTCCCTGTCCTCCACAGCCCTTGGGGAGAGCGGTACAGATCTCACAAAGGGAAGGAAAGCTCGCACCAAAACAACGCACAACTCCCAGGGCAGAACAGCTTTAAGTTTTACTCTTAGAAGTATTGATATAACAGGAGAAAACCCACAGTACGCTCATGCTGTACAGAATTCCCTGGACGGAGCAATCCAAATTTTACACATGAAAATTAAGATTGAAAATAAAAAGGGGAAAAAGATCTTTGCAGGAGAATGAAAATAAAAAGGGGAAGAAGATCTTTGCAGGAGAATAATTGCAGGACAATAATTGTTCAAAGGGGAGAGCCATTGAAGTTTCACACAGAGGAGTATGGTTTAGGAGATGAAAACATCTGCAGAAAACTACACAGAGCTCCCTGGAAAGAGCGACATAAATGTCACACAGAACTTGTTTCGTTTGGCAGGAGAGTTCAGGCCAGTCTAATGTTACCAAATCGAAGTATGTTTATTACAGATTATAGAACTTGCATTTTCAAGTACAAAGGATTAGCAGCTGGCAAGATGTGTGAGTGTGTGTGTGTGTGTGTGTGTGTGTGTGTGTGTGTGTGAACATGTTTAGTTTAAGTAAGGGGCATATACTTGTATCTAAAACTGTGTGTGTGTGTGTGTGTGTGTGTGTGTGTGTGTGTGTGTGTGTGTGTGTGTGTGTGTGTGTGTGTGATATCTTGTGGAGCTGTATGCCTGCATGTCTGCATGATAATGTTTCTGTGTGTTCCTTGTTTGCTTCCACTGATTCTAACTTTATCTTTTTTGCATTTCTTCCCTGATGATTTAAATAAAGTTTTATCCATTTAATTCCTTTTACATTCATTTATTTAAATTTTAAGACTTTTTTCTGTACAAACTAATTTATTGTTTTTTGTTTCTCTTTACATTGTCATTATATCTTTGTATAATTTTTGTTTCAGTCAACAGATCATGAAAAGCTCTTTCACATCTGGCGGTAGTATGCACAAGAGAAAAGCAAGCTGCAGATCTCGGGAACATGGAAGTCTCGACAGTATCAACAGTCACTTATTTGTTTGTCTTCCAACGTTGTTTTTTATTCCTTCAGCAAAGGAGGAGCAACTTCAGTCGCAATGGTGTGATATTATTGTATGGTTATTGTAGCAGTTTGTGCTATATAAAGTGTATTGCTGTTTTATCTTGTTTGTAAGTAAATAAATGTTCACCAGCCAAGCATTCATGCATGCATGCACATACACATATACAATCACACTCACACAAACACATAAACATGCGCATGCAAGCGTACATGCATGCACAGGCACACATACATGCGCAGGCATGCGCACACACTCACACACACACACATGCACACACACACACACACACACACACACACACACACACACACACACACACACACACACACACACCACAATTTAGTACAGGTAGAGATAGGAATAAAGAGAGAGAGAGAGAGAGAGAGAGAGAGAGAGAGAGAGAGAGAGAGAGAGAGAGAGAGAGAGAGAGAGAGAGAGAGTTTATTTGAATAAATCATCCGTATCAGAGAGAGAGAGAGAGAGAGAGAGAGAGAGAGAGAGAGAGAGAGAGAGAGAGAGAGAGAGCAGATGGTTTAATGGCCAGAGTCATCAGACTGCCAACACATGCCCTTTGATACCTACTGGTTCAACAAAAGGTTCGGATCCTTTTAATCATTATTAAGAGGCTGTCTTACATTAAATGTTATTGATGACTGGTCCACAACAATCAATGACTGATAGAGGTTTTGGCTTCACTCAAACTTCAACTTTTTTTTTTTTTTTTTTTTTTTTTTTTTTTACTGAACTATAAAGAAATGATTGTATGAGAGAGAGAGAGAGAGAAAGGGGGGGGGGGGAGGGGGGGGGGGGGGGGGGGGAGGGGGGGAGAGAGAGAGAAGAGAGAGAGAGAGAGATGTTTATTCATATTTAAACCCAGGAGTTGATTGTTTCTCAAGCTTGGTCTAGTCTTTAAATTTATCAGGATGCCACCTTGTCTACCTTCACTTAAGAAAGAGTCAAATCATGATGAAACAAATAGGGATTAATTGTTCCCGAAGCTGGAGTATGGCTGCCTTAATGGCGGGATAAAAAATGGTCATACACACAAAAAACTCACCCCCTTTGTTGGGCAGATAGGTTTGATACTTGCCTGTCTATGCAGGGAGTGTCCGCAGGAGTATCAGCCTGCATATGCAGAAGGAGAAGAAGGAACTAATTGGAATCCATTCCAGTTAATGATTCACTAAGAAACGATCTTGCAGAAATGGGATCAATTGTTGCTTTGAATTGTGATGAAAAGGGTGGAGAGAGGGAGGGGGGTGGAGGGGGGGGGGGGGGGGAGGGGGGAGGCAATGATACCTTTTCAGAAATAAGATGGTCCATTATGATGTTTTGTGAAAGTAGATAATGCTCCTAATGAAATGACATTTTATTGTTGTGATTTATGAAGAACCGTGATAACCGTACAGGAATTACAGGATTCATTACGAATTGTGAGACAGTTATAAACCTACAGATATATCACTCATTATTTTGAAGTATGAACCATATATATAATACAAATATAGCATAGCATAGCTCATTATTATGTGTTGTCAAGGCGCTATAATAGCCCTGGGCACCTGACTGGCTCAGTGATAGAGTTTCATGTTCACAGTCACATGTTGTGAGTTTGAATCCAGCCCACTCCAGCATTAAATTTACTGTTTTCGCTACCCATCTTAATGTGTAGTCATCCTGGTGGTATAGTGTGGGTAAGAAAGCCCCCCTTCCCCTACTTATCTGGATGGTAGGTTATCCCTGTCTACCATATCACTATAAGTGAGTGTTGAGTTCAGCCTGAATATAAAGTATTGCCATAACATTTTATTGCTATATCACTTATTGTAATGAATTGCTAAGACACTATGTTTACTTTACATAAAAGATACTATTAACGTGAGTTGTGAAGGCACATTAGTAATACCATGTATATGGGATGACTCATAATGATTTGAGAAAGAATGATAATAATGGCATGGAAGCATTACTTATCGTGTGTGAGTTGTGAACGTACAATGACATTGCAGTAAAAATGAGATGTCATGAATCGTAAAAGGAGGGTCAGTTCATCATTTCAAGTTGCTCAGTAATTATATTACAGATGTGTAATGATTCATGCACTATGAAAGGACTGTAGTAAGATGACAGTAAGATGACCAAAAATGCATAAAAAAAGAAGGCTGTGTATTTACTTGAATCTTTCATTTTAGAATGTCAGAATTTTGTGAGTGTGATTATGAGTTCATCAAAGGAGCAACAGATGTGTCAGTCTTATTGTTTACATTTGAATCTTCATCTACACAAATTTACCAAATCCAGAACTTTAGGACAGCCCCATAGGGCAGTTCTAGACATACAAAAAGATTTAAGTTTACATCTCAGCACAACTAAAAAAAAATTATGAAGTATCGTAAATCAAGGCTAGATCAGAAAAATGGGAAAGCTGGTCCATTATATAAATAATTTGCTCTCCTGTTGACATTGAGGCAGTTCAAACTTCAAGCTGTAAATGTTTAATTTCAGCATAGTTTGATAAATAAAGTGAATATGTATTTGCTTGCTGTGTGTGTGTTATATAACTTCATCATCGCAGAGTTCCTCTGTGTAGCATTCAGGCTGCTCTTGGTGGAGGGGAGCGGGTGGCCACAGTACATTACACCTTTTACATTACATCTTTCTTCTTGATATGCCTCTCCCCCACTTCCTGCCTCTCTGTTAGATGTATGTTTTAATGGACTTTCTCTTCACTACCCATATTTTTTTTTTTTGTTCTTCTCCTTTCCCCCTCACTCCCTCAGTGGGCGTATGCTTCTGTTAGCTTACACATCACCACCCATATTTCTTTCCTTTTCTAGCCCCTCCCTCCTCACTACTGGTAGGCATATGTCTTTGTGGACCTAACCATGTGGATTTTCCTACATGATTTTGCCAGGGGCATGCTCGTTATCATCCGTGGGGTCTGTTACATGCGCTAAATGTTGTGTTGCACATGTTACCCTGGTTTAGTGTCTCCTCCAAAAGACGACCACTCAGACAATTATTTAAGGTCAGGTAGAAAAGAGATGATGAGGTGGTGGGGTGGGTGGGTGGGGGGGCACCCCACTTACAAATGATGCTCCAACTTCTGACTAACTGCTGGTTTCCTGGGTGAACATATGCACTGTGGAATATCAGCAGCTGGTTTGTTGCGCAAAGGTACTGCAAGTTAGAACTACACAGTATCTCAAATTTCATGCAGTCTACCACAAACCTTGATACAGCTTGCACATGTTTTAAAGAAAAATAGCACTAAAAGGATATGAAAGCATTTTTGTTGTAAGTTGTTGGAAATACTGTCCAAGAGATGGTACTGTATATGCAGGGGTTTGAAAAAAAATTCTGTTTGACTTCAAAACGATATGGATTGTTGTGTGCTGTTTTGATGTGAAGTGATTTGTTGTTGATATTGATATTTGTAATCTTGCTTATTATTATTTTTACATATTTGTTGTCATTGTTTCACAAGTTTCTTGCTTTATAGTGGAACATTAAGTTATTGTCATCTGCTGTTTTGATTGCATTTTCTTTCCATAGTTCATCATTTGAGTGTTTCTACATACACACTTGCTCACGCACAAACATTTGGTGAAAATTAGAATCTATAAAAACTACTATGCTTTTTCCCTTTAAGTGGTAAAAAGGCAGCATTATGTATAGCTTGCAATGAACAACTAAATGTCAAACAAACATCAAATCATTAACTGCTGATCATATATCTTACATTAGATTTGAACATTCTGCTGCTCTTTGTGCAAGTACTCTTTACATGGTATTATGTCGTTTGTTATTAAAAAGAAAATTTAAGCATATGGAAATACTTAGGATCTGATTTTGATATTCTAGAGAATGTTTAATGTATGAAAGAACAATGATTGGACATATATCTGTATCTGCATCTCTTATCTATTTGTCTATCCATCTATCCATCCATATATACATAATCTCTCTCTCTCTGTCTTCCTCTCTCTCTGTCTCTATCTCTCTCTGTCTCTGTCTGTCTGTCCGTCTGTCTGTCTCTCCTTCTATTTCTGTATCTCCTATCAATGCATTTCTTCTCTTCATCTTTACATATTGATCTTGGTATTAATTGTTTTCAATAATTTCACAACCTTGAGATGATGCTCATTTTGTGCAAGTCAGCCTGGTTTTGAACACATGCTCAAATGACAGATTTGTTTTTCTTTACTTCTGTTTCCCTTGGTGCCAAAGAGAATGGTGAATCACATCCAATTTTTGCTTATGTATGAACAAGTTTAGTTAGTTTCTTAATCCAGAGTAATTTGTTTGCATATGTATGATTTCTGACTGCAGTGTTTTCTCAGGAACTGTAAACATCATAGGCATTAGCTGGCATAAAGAATGCCTCTTTTCAGGAATATATTTTTGAATTACTCAATTACCTTCTGCAGTTTTGAAGGTCATAGTCATGGGTTCACAATGACAGTGTCAGAAATTACAGCATTTGAATATGAAGTGAGTGGACGATAAATGTTCACTTTGTGATAAAAAATCTGTTTTTCAGTTGAACAATCGCCAGTGTGCGAGCGACTATGACTGGCTTCTTCTTCCAGTGAAAGGGAAGTAACTCAGTGGAACCTCTGTCAACAATTCTTCCGTTTAACTACTTATTTGTCCCAGTATCCAGAGATTCTCTGAGGGATCATTTATACCACACCATGAAACAATTTTCTACATGTCTGCTAAACCACCCTTGCTTGTTCTGACTGGTGACGGACCCATCCATAGTTGATAATGACATTTTGTTTTATGCTTAATTGTTGAAAAAAAAGATGCCAGCATAAGTCTCTTAATACCCCAATTTGTTATTACTTTAAAACCCTCAGACTTCCAGGTAACAGTCTCTTTAGTCATTTTTTTTCCTGCTGAATGTGAGCTTGCAAGGTGAATGAAAACTTTTATGGCAAAAAATTTGACTTTGACCCTTGTGAGGGGTAGTCTGAACAAGTTTACATAATGTAGAGGTCATTGATACGACACTTAAGATACATTTTTTCTGCATATTCCCTTTTTGTAACTACCAGTCAGTCTGCCTTCCTGTAAAAACTCTTCTCTGCACTCACCTAAATCAAACAACATTTTCAAGGTCTTTGGAAGGACAGGATCCATTCTGTGAATTGCTTTACTTTTTGGTTGTATGGTCAGATGTGTGTTGTAAGAATGACTTCTCTCATATCACATCCAATTCTAAGTCAGCCTACAGCATGTTTCAACAGATGTTTTCAGTGATGCTTACTGCTTGGCAGCATGGACAAAAAAGTGGATGTATTCTTAAGAGCGTAGTGAATGAATTATTTCATTTTTGTGCTCACATGTTATGAGTTTATTTGGTCAAATTATTTTATGTAGTGGACTTCATGAGTATGAAAAACAGCCATTTTGTGGTGTGGCTTCTGAAGATTGGAAGTTCTCAAAGTCTTGTGCCAGATTAAATGGCTTGTATAAAATGTTATGCATGATGAATTCCTTTGATTGACATTGGTTGTATATTGCTAAAATCAATGTTTATAAAATGTTATGGACAAAATTTACTTGAATTTTTCTCCCCCCTCTCTCTTACTCTGATTTGCTCAGTCACACACGCTCACACACACATACATGCACGTGCGCACATGTGCGCGCACACTCGCGTGCGCACACACACACACACACACACACACACACACACACACACACACACACACACACACAGAGGCACAGTGCACATATTCACACAAGCATATTTGCTGCTTTCTTTACATGTATAAGCACATGAAGATCTGTACTTAGTACAACAAGCACTCAAATTAAAAATCCTTATGACCTAAGTTCTGAATTTCTCATAACCAGAGATTGTTTTTTTTTTTTTTTTTTTTTTAAGAGTGGGGACTGTCAGGCAGGAGGGAGGGAGAGGTCGCCCTAAGCAGGGCTTTGATATGAACTTCTGATGTAAGCAGGCTTTGATGGCAGAGCCATCCCTGTATCTTTATCTCTCTCTCTCTCCCCCCCCCCCCCCATTGCTCCCTATAAGGAGATGCTTGTCGAGTACTCCTTTGTTAGCAAGGCAGAGTCAGAAATTCTGTTTTCTTTGTATTTTGAAAAATTTCTTTCCGTGTGAGAAAGCATTATATAGAACTGTTGATCTGGTCTTCTGCACATATCTAAAAAAAAAAAAAGAGAAGAAAAAGAAAAGAAAAAGAGAAATCTGATTGTTGCATGTTTTTGAATCCCAAGAAAACTAGTCCACATGCTTATCATGAGTGATTAGTCCCCTGTGCTGTTTTTTTTTTTTTTTTTCTTTTTCTTTTTTTTCCCCGGCAGCTTTGTATTGTCTTGCAGTGATTTGGTGTTTTATGTCATGTTGTTCATTGCCTAGCAGACTACAGGGGGAGCTATGTCACAGCCGTAGTGATTTGGTGGCGGATCCAGGTTAAGACCGGTTTCCATGGGAAGGGTGCTGACTGAAATCCATTGATGCATTGTCTATAATACAGCCAATTTTTGGATATACCATCAGCATTGTAATATACGAATGTGAACATGCATTGTGCTATTGCCCTAATTGGTATAATGCAGGCTGTTGGTACAAAATGGTCAAGGGGAAAAGAAGACAGGTACAAGAGCAACACAAAGCTCTCTCTCACACACACACACGCACGCACACACACACACACACACACACACACACACACACACACACACACACATACACATAGGCACACACACACACACACACACACACACACACACACACACACACACACACACACACACACTTTCCTATACCTCCCAATCTCCTCTCCTCCCCCAAATGCCACAGCTGTGAAAGTATGATCATCAATGAAGAAATCTGTGTGTACTCAAGAACAGTATATGAGGATACTTTCATGTTGGTGCTACTTGATGCATTGGTTGAGGAGTTTGACCATGTCTCTAAAGACAACAGAAAAAAAGGATCTAGTTCTGAAATAAGGCATGTCATATCATACAAGTTGATGTGAATGTCAACATAGGTGTGTTTGTATGTGTGTGTGTGTGTGTGTGTGTGTGTGTGTGTGTGTGTGTGTGTGTGTGTGTGTGTGTGTGAATAAAAGACAAAAAAAGAGAAACAAGAAACGAAGAAAGAAACAATGACCATCTAGGTTTGATATGGAGAGAACTAACTTGATTATATGATAATGACACATAATGTACTTGTGTTCATTTTTTTTTTTTTTCTCAGGTTAGCTAGCTATAAAGATGCAAGTAACTTCTACCACTCATTTGTTAATCCTTGAAGTAGCTTTGTGCTTGAGTTGCATTAATTTTTTTCTGACAAGGGCCATATATTCTTAATGTTTGATAGAATAAATATGTCAAACTTTTGTGATTGCAAGCAATGAGCTTCTAAAGGCTCTGAACAGATGTCAGGATATTCAGTGGCAGCTGAAAATCAAAGTTGGTTGCATGAAAGAGGTAATGTTATCCTGGCTGAAGACCTGTATGTCACCAGTACTAGTTGTAACAAAATCCAGTTATATTCAACTTGTGTCGTTACCCCCCCTCCCCCTCCCCCCTCCTCCCGGCTTTGAAATAACCAGCATAGATTGTGTATCAATGGTTTGTTTATTTACACACTTGATTCTTGGTCATTGCTTTTGTTCTCATCGTTCTTCAAGCAATCGCATCGCATCTCTTATTTAAAATTGCAACAGGTCTTGGCAATGCATCACTGAGCTGCTTGTTTGCATCAGATTGATCATGATATGTTTAACACATTTGTTGAAGTCATGAAGAAATAACGACAAGTTGTTGTGGTGTAGTAGTTAGCATTGCAGGCTTTCAAGTTAGAAGGTTGTGGGTTTGAGACCCATCAAAGGCTTTTTTGTGGATTTTTTTTTGCCCTTGTTGTCTGTGTCCTAGAGTTGAGTGTGCTATGCAGTCAAATGGGAATGTAGAACCATTTAATTCCATCCACTTAATGGATTCGTTTCTGAGAGTTGCTCAAAATTTCCTGACCAACGCTGCCAGCATTTGCGTTTGTATTTCACAAACTCGGTTGATACCAGGATACATCTTGAAAGCAACTATAAAATGCAGCCCTGTCATATAGTCTCAGATCAGATTAGAACTTCGTAGCATCATATTTAACATCCTCACTCTCACTGATCATAAAAAAAAGAAAAGTGTCTGTGACCTTTCCTTGGTCTGCTGTCCTGGTGGCCTCGGATTCGACGTCCTCTTTATGTCCTTGCCCATGATCATAGTTGCTGGTACTGGCAGATTCCTGGGAACTGTCCTTGGATGGACGTATTGGCATCCTCGATGCATTAGACTAACTCATGCTGCCTCCAGGACTGAAAGCTACCATCTCCAGTAGGGGCTCAGTAGGCAGTTTCCTGCACATGTTGGATCAGAACAGGCACCTCTGACAGGACTTAGCAGGGGTATTGTCTCTCTGTGACAGTGGTGGTAGTGGTGGAAGGGGAACAGGTGAGGGTAAAGGGAGAGGGTTAAAGAGAAGAAGAGGGGGATGGACGGGGGGGGGGAAGATCGGGTGGGAAACAAGAGTGTGGGAGGTGGAGGGGGTTTGTTATTATTTTTCTTTCATGGAAGGTATGAATTCCATTTAAAAATTTTTTCATTCATTCACATTTTTTTTTTGTGTGTGTGAAGGTTATTTTACAATGAAGGACAGTGCAAATGATCAGATTCTAATCCGTTTTGTAATTGATGTTTTCCCCCACTTTCTTGTATCAGTATATTTTGCTTTACTGAATCGGGAGCAACATGAAAAAAATCACCACACATTTTTTGCATTGATGGAAATGACTATCAAGACTGGCATTGACAGCATGTGTGAGCACTATGGTCGATATTGTTATTATTGGTGTCATTGTTATTACATTTCATCAGCATATTTTTTTTTTTTTTATTCTTAGCATCAGTATTATTTGTACTGTAGGTTTCAGTGGTGTTGAGCTCAGCTGAACCAAGCTGTTGTTTCAGAAAAGTATGGTTGTTGTTGTTATCTTGGTTATTATTATAATTATGATTTTTAAAGTCAAAGCTGATTATTATATCAGTCCTCTGGGACCAGTCAACAAAAAGCCGTTGATCCATAACATCATAGTTATTATTAAAACTTTTGAGTATCATTACTATTATTATTATTAATTGATTAATATTATTATCATTGTTATCATTATTATTATTATTTTCATGATCATTATTATAATCAAAGCAGGTTTTTTTAGCAAAGCTGATTGTCCTAAAAGGCTTAAACAGCTGTCGTAGTAAAACACAGTAGGTATTTAAAAAAAATTTTTTTTTTATTATTATCATTAGTGTAGTAATATCAGGTCAGGACAGTAAAGTCGACAAGCCACTTTGTTCACAGCTTAGTCCGCGCTAGTAGTATCCAAGCTGGTTGCCACAGAAGCCCTGAAAGCTATCTTCCCCCTCGTGCGGCTCTTCAGTCATTGTGTCATGGACTCTGGTCGTAACGAAAGCTGATTATAGCAGAACCGTTTTTCATCACGCCACTCGGCTTCTGTATAAGCAGCTCAGCGCGCTCATGCCGGCTGCACGACTGGCCAAACAATTGTTGTCAGCAGAAGCCTTAGAGTAGGAGGTGTCTGGTCTGTGTTGGAACGGGAAAGTGACTCGGTAGCAGTGCAGTGTGTCAGCAGGGGGGTTGCCTCATGATAATCTGATATTGGTAGCTCCATGTGGACTGCTGGCTGTGAGACTGCAACAGGAGGAGCTTGGATGCGGCTATGTATGAAGGGTGGGTTTCTGTGGGGGATAGAATGAGCAGTAAGGAAGGAACGTCACGGACATGGCATAGAAGACAGAATGCAAAGAAAAAAAAAAAGTTCGCCCCCCCAACCCCCCCCCCCCCCCCCCCCACACACACACACACACACTGCGTGCGTACGTTCTATTTTCCACTGTGTGAGAGATTCCTTGTGTCCTTGCCAGTGGTTTGGTGCAAGTTTTTCTTTTTTCTTGCTGTGTCGTAGTTTTGCGATACTTACTATTGGTGCTTGGTTTTTATCTTAACTGCAGAATAGAATGTGGAAGTAATATTATTAAAAAGAAACCAAACAATGCCATGTGTGAATGTGTGTGTGTGTGTGTGCGTGTGTGTTCAAATAGTTTTTTTCTTGTATGATTCCACAATGTACAACTTTACTTATTCTTTTGCTAGGTGCCCCTTATCTTTCACTCACACACACACACACACACACACACACACACACACACACACACACACACACACACACACACTTTCACGCACAGGCACACGCAGACACACACACTCATGCACACGCGCACACACACACACACACACACACACACACATACATACACACTCACACACACACAACACACACACACACACACACACACACACACACACACACACACACAATGGTATGGCCTCTTGAAAAGTGTGTTTGGGGAAATGCGATACACTTTAAAAAAAAATCATTAATCTCTAAACTTCACGCACCAAATTCTTCATTGAAGTGTTGTCTAAAATCACAGATGGTTTCTAGTTCTTCTATCTCTGGTTTTCAGGCCCGTAAACTGATTTCTGAGAGGGGTGATTGTATACAAAACATCCGAAAATTAGAAACCTTATTTTATAAAGTTAAGCTTAATGCTCTCCGAACAAAATTTATAAAAATTTGAAGTGCCTTTTTGGAGCAGTTGGAAGTTTTCCCACCCCAGATTTGCTTTATGACTGCCCTTACTTTAATTCTTCACTGTGGAATTATCGACAGAAGGGTTCATGCTGCATTTTCCACAACGTTTCTCACTTGTTAGAATTTGTTCAAGTTCTTATGTTACGCCCAATTACTTCGTTTTTATGGATTTTCCCACAGTTCTGCATTTTTTTTTGTCTTTGCCATAGAAAGTTTGCATTCTAGAGACCGTATACATACAAATCTACTCACACACGTTTGGGTGCATAAATAAACACGCACGAGCGCGCGCGCGCGCGCGCGCGCGCACACAAACACACACACAGATTTACAAGTAACACCATACCACTTCGTCTTAAATCACTTTCAGTGAAAAGACGTTAAATTAAAGAACTAACACACACAAACACACGCACGCACGCATGCGCGCACACACACACGCACTCATGCACGCATACGCACGTGTGAGCGTACGTGCATACACACACACACACACGTCACACACACACACACACACACACACACGCGCGCGCGCGCGCGCGCGCGCGTACACACACATACACACAATCATCATAAAACAAAACAAAACTAATACAAACAAACAAAAAAGCAAAAATTAATGCCAGCAGTCACACTATAATCATAGCCCCGCGCGACCAAACGCCTCTTGTGAAGGACACTACTTATGACCAGAAGACCGCATGAGAGAAGTAATGACTGTAACTGATTAAACTTCGATTGAATGTGCCCATAAAGCTCAATGTTAAGAGACCATCGATTGCTTCGTCCAGCATCATGAAGATCCTTTAAAGTGTCTGAGGACTGGGTAAATACGGTGACAACTAGCACTGCAATTGATTTCTGTCATGTCACAGTTACGAACCGTTTCTTACCAGGCCTACTTCGGCAGCCACACCTACACCCTTTTGCGACTTTCTGAGCACTGCAAGTAAGTGCAAAACAATAGTATCCGTAATGCCATCCTTGTGTTTTGTACAGGGGACTCTAGCAGCTGCGTGAGATTTGGACGAGCAGTCGAAAACAACCAGCGTACTTGATCACGCTCGTTTGTCCTGCATTTCGACCTTTGATCAGTTAGGCAATTGTTTTCCGAGAGAAAAATCACACCGGGATAATTTTCGGGGTTCAGTTTTGTTTGTTCGGACCTCCATATTATGTGTGGTGTGGAAATATAAAAATTGCTGGTCAATGGTAAGAGAAGGGAAACATCTACTTGAACCTTAAGATACTGTAACTTTGACATCTTCTTTTGGAGTAAAAAATGAAGTGTACGCAGATCTAGGAAGGCTTATCTGCCACGACTCATGTCATCAGGAAAACGAGAGTGGTCAGTTTAAAAAAAAAAAAAAAAGATAAAACTCTTTAAGAGTCAAAAACAGAATTACTGCGCCGCCAAACGAAAGAACAAACAAATTACACAGCAACGTAACTCAACGCGTTTTGTCCTGTTTGGTCTTTTCCAGGCAAGACAAACAGCATTCATTATAATATAAACGAAGGGCGAACAGACAGTTACTTATCTGTTCGAACAGGGTTCAAAATGCAAGTCTTGTGAACGAAGGCGAATGAACTGAGGCCGAATGGGAGAGAACACGAGTCAAAACAACAAGAATGATGATCACAAAGTAAAGAAAACACAACTGCTACTTGTTCTTTTGTTTGGCGGTGCAACAGTTCTGTCTTTTGCACATGTTTCAGTTTCTGTCTGCTGTCATCCGACTTTGAAAAACCCTTCAAGCTACTTTGCAACAGTACTGAATCCGGAAGACAAGAATTCTCTTGTCGCAGTCACCATACGTCACAAGCTGGTATGGTACGGATATGTATCTGGTCTTGAGTCCCTGTTCCAAGACCATCCGTAAGGACATAGTGAAGGATAGATGTCTCTGATGCAGACCATGAAAGTCGTGGAAGATCAACGTGAAAGACCGAGCGGTTTTGTAATACCTCTATCTTGCTGCTCATGACCGAGGACAGGATCTCAGGAGATAGCAAACCGCCCAAGCCTCTCGACGACTTACAGTCATATTTGAAAATTGTAGCTGATGAGTGCTGCTGCATGCTGCACGTGAAATCCGTGACAGAGCTTGCGCGTCAGTATGCTTGCATCCACATCACATCATCTGGCGTGGATCTGGTGCCCGTGTTTCTGAAAGGGGCAGCTCTGCATGATGTTGGAAAACATTACATACGGGTCTGCAACTGTTTACAAATGGTTACACTCCGATAGTCCGAAAAGGCAAATGACCGTCACGACCTTATCATTATGACCAAGTAGCTGTGTGCCAGATTTGCACCACGTAGAATTGGAGTTTTTTTGGTTAATGAAAATAACGCCAGTTATTCTCAAACACAGGCATTTCCACCAGCGATTTCTTCGAAAGGTCAAAACTGTGATGTTAACCGGCTTATTGAAAAACGCGGTTTCACGCACACGATTTTATATTTGAATGTAGTGGACGTATTGAATCTAGTGGAAATGACTGTCCGTTTTTGCTCTGACTGCGAATCAAAGTCAGAATATAATAAAAAAAATTGTTGACATTTTCTGCTTATCTCTTTGGATTGATCTGACTGATTTCAATGATTCTGAAAAATTTATGATAGATAATAAATTTGAGTGGTTGCTAATAAAAGATTTCACATTTTTAATACATTTCCCTGACGTTTCATTCTCATTTTCTTATTTCCCCCCCCCCCCTGCCATTTTTTTTTTAAAAATGTATTTTTTCTCGAATCTTTGCCTTCATTGACATGCACTTGTTTTCTAAACTGTTCAACATCTAGATAGATAGATAGATAGATAGATAGATAGATAGATAGATAGATAGATAGATAGATAGATAGATAGATAGATAGATAGATAGATAGATAGATAGATAGATAGGTGGGTGGATGGATGAATGGATGGATGCCAGTTAGCATGAAATTAATAGAAAATGAAGCAAAGCCTGCAAACTGATGACAAGGTGGATAGCATTAAGCACGTCTGTTGTCAATGTCCAGATGTCAATGCATTTTGGAAGATGACCGACACGAACAGATATATCTTTTGAAACGTTATCCCAGGATCCAGAATAGATGCCAGGTCCATCGATACTTTTGTGTCAATGGTCTTTCTAACACGCTTAATCCAAAACTCTTCTTTCTTTGCCCCCCCCCCCCCCCCCCCCCCCAAACCCTCCTCTTTCCCTCCTCTTTCCCCGCTCGCCTTTTAAAAGGCAAAAACTCCCTTTCCTTGAGTAATGTACGTTATTACATGGGCGCGATGATGACTAAAACTTGGTGAAAAGATAAACAAGAAGTTATGAAAAGGCGTCGGTAGTTTAGTGATTTGGGGCAAATAGCCGGTCATTTGAGGATTTTTACTTTGAAGTGTGTTAGTGGATACCGATAAGACTTCAATCGATCAATAAAGGAATGCTGTGTTAGCATATCTCCAAAGTGCGTTTTTTTGCGTGTGAGTTTTTACTGAGTCGATTGTAGGTCATTTATGTCGGTTTTAGGCAAATCTTACGAACAGGAGGGTGAAAAAAAAAGACATCTATCATGGCTTGTCCATCGTGTGTTTGTGTCTCTCTGTCAGTCCTATATAGGTTACTGCTGTCGCCTTTGGCATGCGGCCATATGGATAGTTGCATCGCCCAGAGATGAATGGTCGTAGAGTTTGCTTGCATTTTGAGCACACAGACATTTTCTACCGCGTATTTGCAGATGCAAGCTCTCGCCTCCTCTCCCCTCCCCATCTCGTTTTGACTCCCCCTTTTTCGCCCCCACCATGCATCTCTCTTCCCTCTCTCAGCAATGACTCAAACCGTCAAATTGTTGAAGCTGTTCACTTGACGGAAATAAGGGACATTCCGCTTTTGCGCATGCGTTCAAACAACCTTGAAATTATGTTTCAGCTTACTGGTCAGGAGCAGTCGGCCAGTATGGCTCTGAGCGTGCGTCCACACACACACACACACACACACACACACACATACACACGCGCGCGTTCACACGCACACACACACACACACACACACACGCGCGCGCGCGCACGCACTCACGCACGCGCACGGACACACACACACACACACACACACACACACACACACACACACACACACACACACTTCTCAACCTCACCTCCTCCCACTCCTCTCTTCTCCTCCCTCCAACTCCCCCCCCCCCCCCCACACACACACACACACACACACACACACACACACACACACACACACACACACACACACACATTCATTCAACACACACACACACACACACACACACACACACACACACACACACACACCACACCACACTTCACCAGACAGCGCGCAGATGCGAGGCGCTGGCATCGCCGCAGCCAGCAGGAGTGCAAACAGCTGCCCTCAAGTCGCCAGTCGCACACTCCTCCCCCTCCCGCCAGACCCCAGACCCAGCCGCCCACTACACGGCCACCACTACCACTGCTGCCGTGTGATTCACACCCCAGTCTGACCGACATCGCTCACATACTCCTCCCGTCGTCGTTGTCATCGCCGGAACTCATCTAACCGTTGAAACCACACGCCTTGAAGTCGAAGAGACAGGCCTGTCCTCAACCAACCCCAGCGTCTTCATCATGTCCAACCAGTGGCAGCACGGCCTGTGCGGTTGTTTCGACAACTGTGGCCTGTGCATCATTTCCTACTTCATCCCCTGCTACCAGTTCGGGCGGAACGCGGAGGCGGTGGGGGAGAGCTGCCTCCTGTGCGGCCCTGGCCTTCCTGGTGCCTGGGGTCAACCTGGTTCTGGGCGCCATCAACCGCGGCAAGATCCGGGAGAGCAAGGGCATCGAGGGTGGCTTCGTGGGCGACTGCCTGATGTGGCTGCTGTGCCCGCTCTGTGCCTTGGTGCAGGAGGCGCAGGAGGTGCAGGACGTCAAGCCGCAGAGCATGGCCAGGGAGTAAGAGGAGGCAGAGTGTGAGGAGGAGGAGGAGGAGGAGGAGGAGGAGGACTAGCCTGCCGCCGCCGCTTGTCTGTCTGAGGATAACCTCATGCAGAAGGGGAGAAATCCTTTCAGCCTTCAGGGGAGGCCTTTGGAGACGTCGTCTTCCAACAGCCTCGTCACAAGGACCACAGCGTCCACAGGGGACTCTTCAGGGAGGACGTCTCTCTAGACATTTGCATTTACCCAGGGATGGTGTTTTGTCGTCAGTCCCGTTTATTTTGTTGGTGTCATGGCTGAACTTGTTTTTTTCTTTTTTTTTTTTCTTCGTCTGTTTACCTCAGCTTCTTTGCTTCTTGAAGAAACAAACTCATGGACTCGGTCACTGTCACTTTTTTTTTTTGCATGTTCTGGAAAGTGTGTGGAACTGTTTACCTAGCCTTATTTTCACTGTCATGTTGAAGAGGCTCAGTATTAAGCCAAGCCGGGGCGTCAGTTTTGCTGCCTGATCCATTTGATCTGTGTTTTGGCTTATAATATGAAACGCGGGTTTTTTTCCCCAGTGCTTCACAAATACAAGCTAGTACTGAGGTGTTGAAATCGTGGGAATTCTGCAATGAGATCGCGTCCAGAGCTCATCCACGATGACTGTCACGTCTTCCTTAGAAATGCTGAGATTCATAACGACGACAGTTTCAGTGAAGATCACAAAGGTACCGACGTTTTTTTTCCTTCTCGTCATACGCGCGTCTGACTTCGCAACGTGTTTGAGGTGTGCAGTCAGAACGTATACTTCCATCGTCATTAACTGATGAGTTTGATCTTGTTGTGTTGCTATCTTTCACCACCAGAGCATCTGAGAGAAATCTCATCAAAATCAGTGAGATACTGGACAAAATAGCAGAGTGCAAGAACATCTGTCATTAATCATTTTAAATAGCGTGTGAATTACACACCATCTACTCGGAAAAAAAAAAGGGAGATAGAGGTATGTTATGAATTATCATAGTGTGTTTTTTGTCATGCCATCTTCTGTACGAATGAAACATCACTTTCAGCTGCTTTCGTATGTAGATTCCTGGCACAGTATTTTACTTCTGCAAGGATGTTGTGGTTCTAACTTTGACCAGGACTGATATAGACAGACCACCTTGTGAACAGCTCTGGATCCCTGAGCATAGCAAATTCTCTCTGTGTCTGTCTGTCTGTCTTCCCTCAGATACTCTCGTCTGATGTATAGCTTTCTTACATCATAAAGTAGTGAATGTTTATATTATCAAGATAAAGTAATGTGTCAATGTGTCATAATGATTGTTGTGCAATACTTATGTATCCCCTCTTCTTCTTTCTTACATACTGCTGAAAAGCTTGTAAAATCTTGGCGTGAATTCAATAGTCCTTTGATTAGTAGATCATAGTTTTTGTACTGCTTCCGAGCTGAGAAATAAGATACTTGCTTAAAAAATATTTATGGAGATTTTGACTTTTGACGGTTAAAGTCGCCTCATATTTTTGTTGCGATCCCTGAACCGTCACAATCATGAAGTTTTTTTTTTTTTTCTGCCTAAGGTCGTGACTTAAGTACGATGCCGATGTTGCCTAATGTTTTATTTTGAAATAAATCTTGCATGTGGCATTAAATTGTCCATGGTCTATTTCATTTTTGCGGCCCCACCCCTTCTCCCTACAAGAAGCAGAATGTAGACAGTGTGGAACTTCGACGCCAGCACGGTGCATGGGATGATCCAGTGGTGTTGGTTATCAGCACATCATCGGTATTGAAGTAGTGTTGACTGTTTGTTTTGGTGAATGAATGACTCAATGTTCCCCCCCCCCCCCCCGCCCCCTCAATTGCTTGTTAAAAACTGATCTTATGAGATATAGAAGATGGTAGTTACGAAACTAGACAATCTGTCGCCTGTCTTCATCTTGCGGTATGACAATTTTCATAACATTTGCGCGTCATCTTGTTAACGTATTCAATGAAGCGTTCATATTCTCTTTCATCGTTTTTTTTTTTTTTTTTTTCTTTTTTTTTTCTTTGAGATATGGAGGATACTAACAATTGGGCAAACGATCACCACCCTGAACTTTAAAGAAGAAACCAAACGAGCGGTCATACAAAGTGTACGGTTGAAAACGTCTCTGTTCAGGGTGTCAAGCTAAAACAAAAGTGTGTAGTTTATATGTGTTTTGAATGACCTTGCTCTCATTTTATGAACATTGGTAAATTCAGAAAACATTGCCCTAGAGACGTACTGATTAAAGTGCAAAGAATAACGACTGAACCTATTTTCAGATGTCGTCGTTTTGGAAGAATTGCAAGTCTGTGCTTTTTTTTTTTTTTTTTTTTTTAGGCGATCAAACACAAAATGGAAGTCACAACCTTTTTCATACATGGTACAACATCAGCATATTCTGATATTATTCAGTATATTATTCATTTACATATTTGTTTAGTATTTTTAAAGCTCAACAATCTATATACCTTTTCTATTTCAAATGTATTGTGTACAACAGTGCAGCAATAATTCTGCCGGTCTGGCAGTTCCAGCCAAATCTGTTAGAAGTGGGATGATATATTATGCTAATGATCTGGTGTGGTGTGGTCTGACCCTGTCTACTCACCCAGCTAGCATGGCTTTATCGATCGCTCTGTTTGTTATGACTTTAAGCGCAGTCAAGGACAGAAGCCTTTAACATGTATGAAAACATAGGCATCATTTAAAGAATGGGAAGAAGAACCAAAAAACGAGAAGAAGCCCACAGAACATAGTGAGAAATAACGACAAAAAGGGATTAGTGAAACTCTGTGATCGAAGTGGACCTACTGAAGGCATAGTGAGCGCGCGCACTCACACATACACAACCGCACACACACACACACACACACACACACACACACACACACACACACACACACACACACACACACACACACACACACACACACCGTCTTACCCCCAAATTTCTAACCAATTTCACTTTTCTCAAGGCTCTTTTGCTCTGCTGCATAATTACTGTACGCATGCCTCGATTTTCTGAGCCGACCATGCTTGACACTAATTAGACACTGATGTAATAAACGTGTCTCTCCCCCCCCCCCCCCCACCTCCCCCCGCCCGCCTCGTCCTTAACCCCCTCCCCGAAACCAATTGGAAGCACATGAAACACATCTGCACAACGCTCTTAGACCTGAAGAAATTAGAGTGGTTTTTTTTTTTTTTTTTTTTTTTTTTTTTTTAAAATCTATTTCTACTGTGGTTCAGTTTTGTGTGCTTGTTTTTTCTTCCTTCAAATATTGATGTTTTTCGCTCGGTTATTGTCTGGAATTTGTTGTTTTACATGCGAATGTAATTCTCCAGAGATTACTGTCATACTAAGACACACCCTCACACTCTCTCCTCAGCCCTCCACACACAGACACACAGAGACACAGACACAAACAAACAACACACACACACACACACACACACACACACACACACACACACACACACACACACACACACACACACACACACACACAAGCTCTCGAATACTGGATAGACGTTAAATGAAACACACACACACACACACACACACACACACACACACACACACACACACACACACACACACACACACACACACACACACACACACGCTCGTGACTGAATACAGCATACGGGGTGAATCTTACATGGAACCCAGAGAGTCTGGAACCTGGAGCCAACATCGTTTTGACAGTGCCGCAGACCGAAACAACACTCGAAGGCTTCAGTTGATCAATAATCATTGTAAAT
Organism: Conus betulinus; assembly: GCA_016801955.1. NCBI lineage: Eukaryota > Metazoa > Mollusca > Gastropoda > Neogastropoda > Conidae > Conus > Conus betulinus. Next base: position 770,649 of record JADBJO010000289.1, read on the forward strand.
GTAACGTCTGTCTGTCTCTCTCTTCCGGTCAGATCAGTGCCATCGCTTCTCCAAACCCTCTTGGCTCGTCTCCAGGCTTGTTTCGGGGGGGGGGGGGGGGGGGGGGGGGGGGGGGGGGGGGGAGCAAGTTGTAATTATCATTTGTTTGTCACACAGACAGCCACAGCCTTCGGGCCATCGTCAACCGCAGAAAAGTCACAAGCCGCATGCGGCTGTTTAACGGCCATTTAACCCAAACGGGCTGAGTGGGTTTTTCTCAATCGCATTGAGCTACTAGTATAATATCACATCGCGTCGAATCCTACTGCATTATGCTATAATGCAACCTGCTGTATTGTCAGTGCATTGCATTTCGTTGTGTTATGTCCAGTGCTGCATTTTTGTTGGTCCGTGAATTGTTGATCCGATTTTCGAAGCACGTGTGCATCTGAATCACACACAATCGCACGTGCGTACGGTCGGCTTTTCCAAGCGTAGAAGTTAGAACGAATTCTTCTTCAGGTATTGTATTATGTACAGCGTTCTACTATTACAAGTTTCCCTCAGCCTATCGGTGTTTGAGCAGTGAATTGTCAGAGGTTCACCGTGTGTTAGGCACGGCATAATGGAAGGGGGACCCTACCTCTCTTTCCGACGCTTTTAACCTTACCTGAAATGAATCAGGTACCCGTTTACGGCTTAGTGGACAGGGGTTTCTAACCCAGGAAAGTCCGACTGTAGGCCTACAGTGCAGTATTAGGCTGTACTGTGCATATTAGGCTGTACTGTGCAGTATTATGCTGTGCTGTGCAGTATTATTCTGTACTGCGCAGTATTATGCTGTACTGCGCAGTATTATGCTGTACTGCGCAGTATTATGCTGAAAATATATGCACAATGAAACATATACTCAGCGAAACATAGTATTCTTTATTGTGTTCAATCGCACTATATATTGTACTGTAGTGTATAAAACCACACTGTTGTGTGTCATATACTCTGTTATGTTGCAGTGTTCTATACTAATCTATACTTAGAAAAAAAGGTACCATAACTTAATGACCAGGTGGACTGTTAACTGTTACAGGTTCACCTCGTCTACGACACGGCATTATGGTAAGCGGAGCCCACCCTTCGCCACCCTTGCCCTTCCTTAAACTGAATTAGGAACCCACTTATTGCTAGATGAACAGAGGAGGGAGGGAGGGAGGGGGGAGGTTGAAGCTGAAAATATCTGACCCCACAGAGGTACGAACTGATCTGCGATGTACTGTGCGCACGTACTACGCCGCGTGACGCTGCACCGTAGGCCTGAGGTGTTATATACTGTAACGTATTGTGCTATACTATAATACATCGTGCTGCCCCATACTGCGCTGTAGACTTTTATGTAACGTTGCGCTGTGCTGCAGTATGCGGCATGCACGGTACTTGTTACGGCATGATATAGTACAATACAATACCGCTCCGTGCCTGTCCCTCTTCCAACGGAGTTGATGTTCCTTACATAACGACGCCAGTTTTCTGAGAGAGCACAACATCCGCGTGAAAATGAGATGTAACGTACATAACCACTTTAGATGATATGGGAAACGGGAGATTACCATGTTAGGAAAGTGGGGGCAAGAGGGTCTATTTGATACCACACTACTACCACCAGAATGTCAACACGTTAAGATAGAAAGTGAAAAATGGCCTTTTACAGTATGCCGTGTGCGGTGGGATTCGCAGCTGGTGCTCTGCTATTGAGGCACCTAAGCATCGTATGCCTCTGCCACGGGCCACGGGATGTAGCAGCGCTCCATGTCCGCTCTGTCCCCGTCTACTTTCCCCACTACTTAACATCCGCCAGCTATTTATTAAGAAAATAGACAAATAGATCACTCCCCCCAAGTTTTCATTGAAAAAAAAATATAAACTACCTCCCTACCTACCCACCTAACTAGCTAGCTATCTACCTACCAGCCTACCTATCTACTTACCTACCTACAAACTAAGTAATTCAGTAAGTTAACTAACATTCTACCTACCTACCTACCTACCTACCTACCTAACTGATTAGATTAAAAGTCTGCCAGCGTTCCACCAGCAGTGAACTGTACACACTGCAATTTACCTTACTGGGTTGTATTGCGCTGTTTCGTATTTGTATGATATTGACAACTCCGTCAAAGAGGTTTTGTCTTCACCCGTACTCATTGGTCAGCGTGTTTGAATGAATCTTCTGTTTACCGTGTTTTTTCACCAAAATGAGTGATATCACATGCGTGTTTGTCTGAATGTCAGCAAGATCACGCAAACAGTATTTCAACGGTACACGGTGGAAAAGTACAGTCCTGATTACAGGACGAATCCAGATCTGTTCAACGAATTGTTTCAATATTTTTCCTGAACAATAACACAGTAAAATTATAGTCTAGGAACTGATAACTATGTATTTAGTGAGATATCTTGAATGGAATGCAGAACGTTTCTAGTGACATAAACATTGAAATTTAGTATAATAGAAAAGGGAAGTAACTTTATTTCTAAGGCAGCAGTGAGTACTGCCCCTGCCGGTGAATTAGTAACGTTGTTTTCGCTCATGACTTGCACGTAGAAGCTTAAAAAAAGTTACTATTTAAGACGGTAGCTGCGAGTAGTATTCATGACGGTAAAAAAGTAATGTTTTTGCTCATAGACTGACTTGTCCACATAAGAAGAAGAAGAAGAAGAAGAGAGGTGACGTAAGAAGAAAGCTGACGTACCAGCCTCACAATTTCATGTTTTACCATTACACATAATTTGCTGTGGAAAAGGACCCGAGGACGCATCCAGGATCTGTTCGACCTTGACAGAGGTCCGCGCTCTCCCTAGTGCCCTTCTAGTCATGAATTGCATCTTCTCGCGTTCTGCCGCGTTATGTTGCGTTATGTTGCGTTTGTATATAATAACGCAGATGGTTGCTGATTGACCAGCTAGTCTAGAGCTAGTTATTTTTTTGTGTGTTACTTTGTCTTTATATCCAATAATGCAGATAGCTGTTGATTTACCAGTTAGCTTAGGACCAGGCACAGGGGCGGGTGGTCAACTGTCCGCACAGCTGACGGTCGTCAGTTCGAACCACCCATGGGATCGGAGTTCTTTCGGCTGGAAAAACCCTCTCCGTCCACCCGTCAGTAAACGCGCGCCTGATTCAGTTCAGGGAAATTAAAGACGGGGTGGAAAGAGAGCGATGAGCTCCGCTTTCCATCATGCCATGCTCTAGATGCGATGTACCTCTGACAGTTCACTAGCCCTGTGAAGAAGAAGAACTTTAATTAAGCAGGGAATGACACATTTTGTTAAAGGATGGGAACGGCAGTAGTTAATGCCTTTTCATGTCATGTATTTGACTGGCTAACAAACATGACAATGTGGAATACAAGGATTTGTGGCGTACTGTGTGTAGTGTTGTGTGTTTGTAGTATATTGCACTTTGTTTGGATGTCTCTGTGTTGCTTCGTGTCGCGTTTGTAATCAACAATACAGGTTGCTGTTGTTCTACCAGCTAGTCGAGCGCGAGGTCTGTGAGCTGTTCTTTGTTTCGTTGCATTTTTCTGTCGCTTGGTGTTGCGTTTGAATCCCATAATGCAGATAATTGTCGATATACCAGCTAGTCCAAGATCAGATTGGGATTGACATTTTCTGCAGCGTTTGGGGACCTCAGTGTTTATTGTCTTTTTATGTCGTATTTCTCACTGCTGATGGAGGGATGTGGAATGTACAGCATTGTATGTTATCGTTTTGTATGTACAATGGTGTATTACTTGTTTCACGAATCATGTAGTGTGGCCTTTTATTTTCTTGCTTTGTTTTGTTTGTGCTATTTTTCTTTTGTTTCTTTGTTGAGCAGTTTTGACTGAAATGTTGAAAAAAGAAATGAAGAAATAGAAAACGCATAGTTATTGCCATTTCCTGTTAAAAAAAAAAAACCGTTAATATGAAAGTTATTCTTGGGTAGAGTGGAGGATGGAAAGGGTATGGGGGTAGGAGGAAGGAAGGGGAGGAGGGGTGTTAGGGAGGGGGAGAAGAATCGGGAGAAGCGAAACGAATGTGCAGCTGCAGCTTTTATTTATTGTCAGTTTTTAAATCATAAGCATTTTATGACTGCCGATTCTGTCTGTCTGTCTGTCTGTTTCTGTCTTTGTCGGTCTGTCTGTCTGTCTATCTGTCTGTCCGTCCCTCTCTCTCTCTCGTTGGACTGGTAGTAGAGATGACAGTCGGCGACAGGGTGATGGTAAAATATGTACAAATTAATTGGTGATGATAATTTTCGTCACTTTCCAAAGGGGGTGGGGATGGGGTGTGGGGGGGGGGGGGGGGATAGGACTGAGGCGGGTGGGGTGGGTTGGGGGAGTGGTGTGGGGGAATAGAAAGAAGTCGAATTACGAGTAACATGGATGACAGAAGGAGGGATTAGGTTGTGAAGAGAGCTGAACAGTAATGACAGTGGCTGGAGAGAGAGAGAGAGAGAGAGAGAGAGAGAGAGAGAGAGAGAGAGAGAGAGAGAGAGAGAGAGAGAGAGAGAAAGAGAGGGGGGGGGGGGGGGGTCAGAGCTGATGATAAGCCAGGCGCTGTATGCACAGCAAGCATGGAACCATGTTATGCAGTCAGAGATAATTCAAGCTACACGCATAATGTGAAGAGTCGTACATGCTAGGAGAAAAGGAAGTGGAAAGCGTAGGCGAGGGTTGGGGTCGACAGACTCATAAGCCGGAAGCAGAAGGGGTGGAGACTAGGGAGTGGTGAGGCGGGAGGGGATGGGGGAGGGGGAGGAATGACGCCGGATGGGCGGGGGGGGGGGGGGGGGGGGGGGAATTAGGGAAGGGGGTGTAACTGGGTGTTGAAAGGAATACATTTGCGCAACGACAATCGTCAATGACATGGTGGCGTGTGCCCTTTCCCTAACATTGCTTGTAACCCCCCCCCCCCCCCCCCCCCTCCCCGTCCACCCTCTCCATCGTCAGGGGTTGTCTGTTGGCCATAACCCGCCTTTCCCCACTCACCTCCATCCCCTCTCTCCGTCCTCCGCTCCCACATCTCCCCTTCATCCACACTTCACACACACACACACGCACGCACGCACGCACACACACACACACACACACACGCACGCACGCACGCACGCACACACACACACACACACACACAGAGAGAGAGAGAGAGAGGTTGGCTTTCATTCTCGATGGTCGCTGGCAGGATGACTTATGTGTTCCGACAGAGCATGGTGAATACGATTCTGCAACTAACCGTTCTGAGCGACCATGCGTTGATGGCCTATATGCAGACCGAGCACATGGCGGCGATATTTTGGCTTGTAACCAGATCGTGTACATGGAGTGTGCCACAATATGCTGCAGTATAGAAAGAAAAAAAAAAACCCCTTACATTCAGGGTTTAACGCTCACTCCCACCTCAGTTACTATGTCAGGTGCGGGACAACCATCCTAAGGAAGGAAGGGTATAGATGGAGGGGTAAGGGGTGATAGACACATACTACATCTGCATCACCAGAACGACAACAAGTGTAACACGAGCAGCAAAACTGCTTTTCTCATTTTTGTTCTTTACCATGAGCGCAGGCCCGTTGGATTTGAGCTCCCCTCGTTCCACTGGGAGTTCCAAACCCAGAAACTTGAATCAGATTTCAGACGTTTTTGACAAAACTAAGTTCATTATAGCGTTTGCTTTGAGCCGGGCGGATACGGGGTACAAATATAGACAACACACAACACATACATATAGTCTGTATAAAGAATGGTTATGCGTTACGTGCCAATATACAGTTAACGTGAACTGATGAAAAAACCAAAACACCGTGACAGGGAGTATTCACTCCCCACCCCACCCCCCACCCCCAAAAAAAAACAAAACAAAACAAAAAACAAAAAGCAAAAAAAAAAAAAAAAAAAAAAAAAAAAAAAAAAAAAAAAAAAAAAAAAAAAATCTACGAGACTGTCCGTTAAAACGACCGAAGTCAAAACGCGTGTTATTTTTTTCTTGTAATTTGTTTGTCTCTTTCGTTCACCAGAATAGGCAATTTCCTTTTTAAGTTTGTAATCTTAACTTCTAACGCACTTCTCCACACCCTCAAATATAACCACAAACAAGGAACGATGTTGTGACCTTGCACCTTATCAGAACATCCTACTCACGCTGATATCTCCCCACCATGATTTGATATCTCCCCTCCATTATTTCTCGGAGAAAAATTCGAGTGGCCTTCGATATGTCTTCCATCTTAAAAAAGAAAAAAAAAAAAGAAGAAAAAAAAAGCAGCAGCCTCAGCATCTCCTCTGACGCAGTTTAAGATACCCCCCCCCCTCCCTGCCCCTTCATTGTCTCTCTTCCATCCTCCTAAAAGAATTCTAATTAAAACTGTCCACGAAAATGTGTCGAATTTGTCGAACCTTCTTCATGAAATCGTCTTCCAGAGAAAATCGATTTGTACGTAGAGGCAGAATAATGACTGTCCTTGAGGAATATACCTTGCGCTTGACTCCAAATGTTATTTTCTTTTTTTTTTTCTTTTTCTTTTTTTTTTTACTAGACGTAGAGGAAAGGCTATGGTAAGGGGAAAAGAGGGAAAGGGACCAGGGGGATGAGGGCTGGGGAAGGAATAATGAAGAGAGGATGGTGGGGGAGGGGGGAATCAATGAAGGGAAGAAGATGGGGGAGAGGTCTAGGGTTGAGGCAGGAGGGGGCAGGGATAGGGGAGGAGGAAAGGGAGAGGGGGGGAAGAGCTGTCAGGATGGAGGGAAAGGATGGGGTTGGGGGGGGGGGGGGGAGGGGGGGGGTGTGTGTGTGTGTGTGTGTGTGTGTGTGTGTGTGTGTGTGTGTGTGCTGTGCTGGCGCCCCAAGTAAGGATGGAGATGGAGTATTGATCGACAGCCTGGTTGGTGACCCGGTTAGTCATGAGGGAAACGGTTGTCTGCTGGAGAGAGAGAGACTTGCCCAAAGATGCTGAGAGGAAAAGGAGAGAGAGAGAGAGAGAGAGTCACACCCCATATTGTGGCTGATTCTCTCTCTCTGTGTGTGTGTGTGTGTGTGTGTGTGTGTGTGTGTGTGTGTGTGTGTGTGTGCGTGTATGTATGTGTATGTATGTGTATGTATGTATGTATGTATGTATGTATGTGTGTGTGTGTGTGTGTGTGTGTGTGTGTGTGTGTGTGTGAGAGAGAGAGAGAGAGAGAGAGAGAGAGAGAGAGAGAGAGAGACAGAGACAGAGACAGAGTCCACTAGCACGTTCAAAAAAATTGTATTTACCAGAGAGTATAAAACAACCGCCTTCTCGCCACGCTCCGTTTCTAGACTGCACGCGTTATGATGATATCAGAAAGAAATTCTACCCTAATAATCGATTTTTGAAATACTGTTTCTTGTAATACAGAGAAACCATACTATTCAATTTTGGCTGACTGTGACTGATGAAGTCACAAACCAGAATCAGAAATCATGGTCAGAAGGGATGGTAATAATGACAGACACAGGACAGCAACAACACCCCAGAGTGAACATACAGCAGTTGAATGCATTGCACGGGAACTAATTGACCTAGGGTAAGAGGAAGCTTGCAGATGGCCATGTGTATCACATGGGAGTCGCAAGGCAAAGCTTTATAGGAAAATGTGTATGGTGAATAGTGTTTCTTGCGTTACCTGTGTGACTGCTTTTGCAAGAAATTGTCAGGAACTATTTCGCCCGTACTCTTACTTTACATCTGTTTTGTAGACATACATTCTTGGATTTCGCATACATGTGGACACATGATTATGTTATAAACTCAAGTAGCAGACGAGAGTTGGACAGATCCGGTTGACCGTTTTAACATGGTAGAGGTTTAGTTTGGGGCCGATTTTAGGCTAAGGAGTGTACCACACGAGAATCTAGAACAATATTTCATGCTGAAATACTTAGTGTGCAGCACGCTCTTTCCTTGTTTTCTGTCCTAAATAGTTTAGTAAGGAATAGGATTTGAAGCTTTTTCGCGTATGAACTCATTTCATGACATGTTGTAGACCGGTGGATCACATTTCTTGCGTTTTCAATCATGAGCCAATGGACGGCGTTTCTGACAGACACATAACTTCCTTCTCTTGACAATCGAAATAGCGGACGGGAACTGGAGAAGGCTGCCTCAGATTCTTAACATCATATTCGGATCGGTTTCCTGCAATGCTGTTTAATCTGTGGGGCGCACTGTTGGTACAAGACTGAAAGAAACAAGCATTAAAAAAATCCAAGCAGGTTGATGTTGCCGATGATTAATTTTGAACAGTTGCGCAGTCGGACAGTTGGCGGCGCTACGTAACGCTTTGAAAGTGTGGCATCTTGCCGTAGTGACATTCCTTAAAAGAAACAATCTTCAAACCATCATTGCTCTGCGCTGTGTGGGCCGCTTTGCAATAGGTATTTCGCGTAGAAACGCCACCGCGTGACACAGACCTAAGACCACGGGACCTGTGGGATGCGATACTGAGAGTGGAGTGGGATGCGATACTGAGAGTAGAGAGAAACAGGTACCACATTTAACTCATTTTGTACACCGCCTAGAAGCCAGGAGTGCAGTACAAGTGGTCGAATATTTTGACGTTTTAGCGTGTTGCATTTTATAAAGTGACCATACCTTCAGGAGAAAACAGCTTCAAAATACTCATTGCTCTGTCTTTGTTTGCGCCTTTATATAATGCGTTTTTACGAGGAAACGTTTGTCACCTGATAGCCTTCAAGCTGAAACCTTGATTACTGAAGGTTTGATATTCGAATACGGTTTCATAAGACGAGGCGCAGGACTGATGTTTTAAGCTTGCACGGGAGTGATTCGCGACTCTGTTCTTTGAGAGACAGACTGGCACTCCAGCGTTTTAGACTCGCCTCTCGTTAAAAAACAACAAAAACAAAAAAACAAACAAAAACAAAACAAAAACATCACAGACACAGACACAGACACACACACACACACAGACACACACACACATGCACGCACGCACACACACACACATACACACACACGCACGCATGCACACACGCACGCACGCACACACACGCACGCACGCACGCACGCACGCACGCACGCACACACACCCCTTCTGCGCGTTTACTGAAACTACACAATCAGTTTCAGCCGCATGTATCTTCAAGATCCTAATGCATACACAGGAGCTCTTCGATACCGAGTTTTGGGAGCATTTCGGTAAAACTATGTTGATTTATACGGAGTCAAAGTAGCCAGACTGTGTGGCAATCAGGCAGTCGACCAGCCAGCCTGCAAATAACGTCCCTTGGCCGCTCTTCTAGTCTAGAGCCATTGGTCCGGGGGTTCCGAAGTGCGTTGTGGACAGTATGGACATGCAGTGTCAGGGGGAGACAAGCGTACATATGGATGAGAGATTCATGAAGGGGGCGACAGGCGCATGGATGGGAGGGGAGGGTGAGGAGGATGGGTGAAGGTTGGTGAGTGAGGGTAGAGGTCTGTTGGAGAGGGAGAAGAAACGCGATGAGAATGACGATGTTCATGAATAAAGTGGCAAACCAACCCTCCTGCCCCCCTTCCTCCTCCCCTCGCCCCACAAGAAAGGCGCAGCTCAGTTACTTGATAGTCTTGATTCCTGCCAGGCTTGAGTTGGAATGGAGCCAGTTCTCTTTCAATTAAAAAAAAATGTCAG
>JADBJO010000289.1:785313-797813 GCA_016801955.1 Conus betulinus
TCCGCAGACAGAGAACAAGGCAAACACATCGCGCACATGTTTGTGGAAATGGTGTCACTGGGCCGTTAGCCTAGTACCTTCCAGTGAGTCAAGGGGATGGGATGCAAGTGGCAGGCAGACTGAAAAGAAAGAATACAGAAAACGCCTTTTTTTTTCTTTAAATTAAAAGAAACTAATATGTTCCGTGGCACTTTGGAATGTTTTCAGATTGTAAACAGGTCGAGGTAATTTGCTGGTTTGTTTGTTTGTTTTTACAGAAGTTTCGTTTGTTGTTGTTGTTGTTGTTGATGTTGATGTTGATGTTGATGATAGTTTCAAAGTTAGGTGGCTGCAGGCGGAAACTGAACAAAATTTAAAAGGAAAATTGTTGTTATTCCGCCGGACAAAAGGGACAAACAAATTACAAGACAGAACACGACGCGTTTCGACCTCTTTCGTCTTCCTCAGGCAAGATAACAACATTCAGGACAATGAAAAAGAGGAACGAGCAATCACTTATCTTCTCATTTTAGGGCGCAAAATGGACATTGATGTTGTTGTTTGAGTTGAAGGTTTAGAAACTGTCGACTCCACACTTTTGTGGAAACATCCAAATTGTCTTTAATCTAAGGATCTGTTTTTCATGGGCAAGAAAAAGACTTTACCAAAGAATTGTTATTTCATTCCAGGCATCAGGTATACTTTGAAGGGATTCTTTTCACAATTGTGAAGCACACATGCATTTATTTCCTGTTGATTCACGCGTCAGACTGCATGCGTGTTCAAAATCTTCCGTTTTCTTCTCATGAAAAAAAGTACATTATTCTCCTTAGACCATAAAGCATCGTGCAAATCAAGTTCTGGTTCCATTTCTAGAATGTCAGCTTCTGTCTGATTCCAAGAGACTGAGATCAAGAAATGAGAATTGGAGTGGTCAGATCCTCTGCATATCAGGGCAGTCATGTTTCGAAAAGACAAGCTCAGACAAAGACTAACAGTAGCGTATATAAATCATAAAGAAAATCGACGCAGAGATGCAATCTCAAACTGGTTGACCACCACCAGTTCTCTTGCCCCTCATGCACACACACCGCTACACACTCATCTCAGTAACAACATCAGCAGTCCATATTGTGCAGTAAACAGGCCGTCATGAGGAAACTCACCGGAGGAGACACTGACTCACTTCAGTGGTGTTCAGTGGTACCTTTTCTGATCCAGAGAGACTTAGAGTTGCGTATACAAATTATAAACAAAATCGACGAAGAGATGCAATCTTAAATAGGTAGACCGGGTTGTCATGGGGAAACCCACCAGAAGAGACCCTGCGCTGCTCCTGACTCACTTCGGTGGTGTTCAGTGGTACCTGTTCTGGTCCAGTATATACAGGACACCACAACCTTGACCATGATAGTTCTTTCTCGGCGTGATCGATCATCTCCTCCCCCCCACCCTCCCTTGGGACACCACCACCACTCCCATCCAACGACATTACCCATGAACCTCTTGACCTGAAGATTTTGATCCGAGGCGTAAACGTGAACAGGACTTGAAACAGAGGAAGCAGGACGTGAAGAGCCACAATATTAGTAGAGGTAGGACAGTGTGGTGCAATTCTTCTCTTTAATACCTGTGTCATACTCGGCTGTTCCGCGTAAGATCTCGTTCCCCCCCCCCCTCCCTCTCACTCTCTCCCGCCCTTCTCCTACTCCCTCAGTGCAACACATACACACACACACACACACACACGCACACACACACACACACACACACACATGCACGCACGCATGTACGCACGCATGCACGCACGCACGCACGCACGCACGCACGCACGCACGCACGCACACACACACACACACACACACACACACACACACACACACACACACACACACACACACACACAAGTAGATGCTTTCTGAAAAGACTCGAAGCCAAGACAGTAGCCCTACTGCTCGGCCTTTCGACCTCTCAACCCGCAACCCATGCCATCCTGTGCTCCATGGCAGTTGATTAAAGCAAGATATTAACCCCTTCACCGATAGCATGCGAGGCGTGTTCAATTCTTCTTGAGGAGACACCCATTTGTTTTATCGGGAAAGTGAAGACTATCAGCGGCAGACTGAGGTTGATCAGTGGTCAGCCATGACAGACATCGTCCAGCTGTCGGATCCACCAGAGACATCACTTCTCATACCCCTGTCACCGTGATAGAGAATCCAATTAGCAAGTCAGTCATTCAGTTAGTCAGTCAGTCAGTTCAGTTAGTTAGTTAGTTAGTTAGTTTAGTGTGTGTGAGTGAGTGCGTGCTTGCGTGGAGTGTGTGCATGTATTTCGCACACACACACACACACACACACACACACACACACACACACACACACACACACACACACACACACACACACACACATGCTTCGTAGCAACGAATGAAATATGACCACAAGCAGCAGGACGTTCATATATACCCACTTCCCGCTATTAAACGCTGTTCCTTCATTATCTGTGACATCGTAATGCATGCCTGTGTGTGTGTGTGTATGGTTTGGGTTTTTGAACAGAAGGTAAGCTCCACTTCAATATATGTACATGTAGACGTATGCTTGCCTGTGTCACTTCAATTTATGTACATGTAGGCGTATAAACATGCCCGCGAGTGTGTCCGTGTGTGCACACATATAATGATGATATTAACAATAATAACAATGCATTTTTTAAAGCGCCTTGTCAAAGGTTCTAGGCGCTGACAATACACACTCTCGTGTACACAACGGGCTGCCTACCTGGGTAGTGCTGACTGAAGAGCTGCCTGTCAGCGCTTCATTTAGTCGTTTCCCGTGTCATACAGTAAATATCGTTCACCCAATTTCCTTATTTCCTTCATTCTTTCGATTTCTCACGCATGGTGCATGCTATGTGCAACGTGTCATCCATACCAACAGCCAAACTGGCCTTCTCTTCCGACAGTTAGTGATGGGATTTTACGTGTGTATAAGATGTTATGTGTGTGTTCACACACGGAACCTCGGTTTATAGTCTCATTCGGAGGACTCTTTGGGAAATGGAATCGAGAACCAATGTTAACACCGAGGGAAAAGTCCCCCATACCGAAACGGCCTGTGGAGATTCGAACCTGCTCCCAGGATCACCAAGATTACGTGTACGGCGCTCTACCAAGTGAGCTATTCCGACTTCCGTATATCAAATTTTATGTGCATGACAGTGGACGCCCGCTTATACATTTAGGTTTTAAGATCAAAAGCAGACCATGGCAACCATTCAAGAAAGGGAGGAGCGAGGGAAAAAGGCGAGTGAAGGGATTTGGAGGTGGGAAGAAGCAGCAAGGGGGGGGGGGGGGGGGGGGGGGGGGGGGGGGGAGGAGGGGAGGTGGAGAGAGAGGGCTGGAGGTGGGGGCCAAGAAGGAGGGATATGTTACGCGAACAAAACAAAACACAATCAACAAGAAGAGCAAAAAAAAAAAAAAAAAAAAAAAAAACAAAAACAAAAAACAACAACAACAAAACAAAAAAAAAAAAAAACAAACAAAAACATACACACACACAAAAAAAAGCACAACGACACAGCAAATAAATATGCTGATCTCATATACGGCACAAGTGGGATTCGGCCACACAACGCGTGATTGCGGAATCGGTGTTCTTCCAGTTGAAGTAACCTGACCCCTCCCCCCACCTCATACACACACACACACACACGTGTGTGTGTGTGTGTGTGTGTGTGTGTGTGTGTGTGTGTGTGTGTGTGTGTGTGTGTGTGTGTGTGTGTGTGTGAGTGATTTTTTCACATAAAAAGTAGATTTACCAACTGGTCAAAACCTGGAAAGTTAGACTTTGTAAAAATTCATAAACCCACCTATTTTCAGGAAAAAAAAACACAATTTGTTTTCGCATAGAACTCGGAACATTTTGAAAATCGGATATATTTTTTAGATAATGCAGAGGTTACAAATGTTTATTTACGTTTCACAAGAAGATTCTATCCCATATACACACGCAAACCTCATCTTGATATCCTTTAATGAGCTGTTTATTGTGACGAGAGTTGGGAGTGGGTCGGTGTGTCCTCTAGGAGAAGGACTTGAAATATTTTTTTTCTAACAGAATTATGTTAAAATTTCACCTCCATCCTCTCTCTCACCTGATGGGAGGAGCAACTTTTCCACACTAGTCATCAAAAGAATTTAAAATTTTTTTTCTCGGGACTGTTGAAACAGAGTGGCTCAGGAAAAAGTTTCCTTAGGCTTGTACACTTAAAAGTGCTTGTAGCTCCAAGAGAACTAGAGACAAGTTCAACCATTCCATACTGAATGAACAACAAAGAACTGACACAAGTTAAGGGCACTTTTACACATCAAATTTACTTGTTTATACAAGGGTAAATTATTCAAATCAATTCGACGAGTTCAGTTCTGGCCAATTTTGTTGGTTCCCTACTGTTTCATCATTAAGAGAGGGAAAGTTCTGGATGAGTGGAGTTCGACTCCACTTGGAATATCAGAACTTATCTGATGTGGGAGAGGATAGTTGATCTCTCTCTAGTTGTTGGTGACGGATCCACTTTTATGTGGACCTGCTGACCTTGTGCACGGCTGCGGTGTTTGTCCATTATCAGGCATGCCCAGGGTAGGTATGAACCCAGGTTATTTTTTTCTGGGAGATCGGTGAACCTTAGACCGGATCAGAGTAGGTGAGATAAAGTTTCTCTCTCTCTGGTTTACTCCTGTTGTCTTTGTGGCTACACTGTGTCAGTCTTATGGCTGTAAGTGAAGGCAGTGCATTGGAGCGACTGAGTTTCTCCTTTTTTTCCGTTTTCGGTTAACTTTGTGTCACTAAAGGCATCCCCACCTCTTACAGTGGGAAAGTAGAGTATAGAACATTCGAAAATGCGCTTCCTCAGCTGTTGGGGTTTGAATTTAAAGCGCCTATATCAGCACATGCCAATTGACAAGGGACTGTTTAACATAACTGCGTCATTCCCAATTTTCATGCACGACAGCCAGCAGTGTGGGTGGTGAAAGGAAATAAAAAGAAAGGAAAAGAGCACAATCTTTTGTCTCAGCCAGAGACAATTACTGCGCACGAGATAAGCGAGAGGGAAGGAAAGGGGAAAGGGAGAGAGGGTAAAGGAATGGGGTGAGCGAGGTACTTCGAAAGTGACGTAGTCTTTTTCCGTATTAATGTTGCCAAAGCAGGGAGAGACGAGGACGGAGTAGAGGGGAGTGGGGGGGGGGGGGGGGGGGGGGGGTAGGGGGAAGGGGGAGAAAGGGGCTGTGTGTGTGTGTGTGTGTGTGTGTGTGTGTGTGTGTGTGTGAGAGAGAGAGAGAGAGAGAGAAAGAGAGAAAGAGAGAGAGTTGTCATAGATTTGAAATCTGGTTTAAACAAATCTTTAATCACAGGTATGTACTTTTGTTTACACAATACAAAGTGAGCAGCAACAAGCTGAACGCTGTAGTGTGCATGTTAAATCTATACTGCCGTTTGTGAGACAAAGGGAGAGAGAAAGATGGGATGGCATGTGTGTTTGTACAGTTTGTGCGAAAGGGATGGGTGGATGGTGTGCTGGTGGTCAATTTCGACATGTCACATTTATGCTCTTTGAAAATGCACCCCCCCCCCCCCTCAAAGTCCATGAAGTCGTCATAGAACATGACAGTTTTGCTTGAAAGAAAGATTTTTCTATCGAAGATTTTTACTTTTTTTTTTCGTAAATTGTAACGATCCTAAAAAAGCATTCAAATTTTCAATTAATTCAGTTTTTGTGGGTTACGTAGGCGTACGCTTGCACACTTGTGTGTGTGTGTGTGTGTGTGTGTGTGTGTGTGTGTGTGTGTGTGTGTGTGTGTGTGTGTGTGTGTGTGTGTGTGTGTGCGAGCACGCGCGCACGTACGCACACGCTGTCTTATCAATGAGTGCAAGCTTGAGTATGAGACTGTAAAACTTAAAACGAACGTTTTTTTCCCTCCAACCAGACTTTGAACACCGTATGACCTTTTCATACGATCGCGAAAAACAATCCGGCCATCGGCCCACTCTGGCCCTGGAAAGAGAGATAATGTCCCTTTTCCCCGCAGTCTCTCCGGCTGTCCACTTTGCTGATGCTGAATGAAGCAAATTGTGTGTGTGTAATGAGGAGAGTGCTGACTATGCGGTAATAGCAGTTAGGATGATGTATAGCGCGCATGTTAAGTCCTATATGGCAAACCAGTCCCTAAAGGGTTTGCCACATGTAGTGACTGTTTCAGCCATACGCCTGGTTTGGGCCAGGTGAACCTGATCTTAGTACAGGAGACCGAGACAGATTGCAGAGTTGCTGAATACATACCAAAATAAGGCAAAACATTACAAAAGAAAACTCAAAGCAAAGCTTAAGTAAATACATAACACGAAAAAGGAGAGAGTGAATTTTTTCTCTCTACCAAAATACATAATGCAAAACAGACAGGTGCTGATTTGGTCCTTGTCACAGCACCCTGACGTCCTACGTCAGGTGAAGAGGACGGTGACATATAGCCAGTATGTCTTGTTGACAACTGACGGTACTAGTGACGGTGCTGGAACAGCTCCTGTCCCTGAGATACACACCAAGCGCGTTACAATGCACAGCCTCAAACCTCATTTACACCACGGACCGTCTATCTGAGTTAAAGTCGACTGAAGACAGTCGGTGCCGGCTGGCTCTGATCATTTGTTTCCCGTGTCATTCAGTTGAATATCGGTCACTCATTCCTTCGACATCCTATGAAGGGTGCACGCTATGTGTGTATTTGTTATTCATACCAACAACCATACTTGACTTCTCTTCAACACATTTTGATGGGATGTTATGTGTATGCACGTTGCTATACGTTTATAATCCGTTTATAACCTCATTAGAAGGACATTATTTTTCGGTAATGGAGTCAGAATCAATGTCAACTTTAAAGGAAGAACACCCCTGTATTGAAACAGTCCGTTGGAGATTCAAACCCGCAACTTCAGGATCACCAGGATCACGAGTCCGGTGCTTTACCAACTGAGATTTCGGCCGCCATCTGGGATGTATAGGATGAATATTCAATGAACACACAACACACAAAATGTTTAGGCCTATGTCCCCTAATTTAGATGGCATTGTTCCAGTTTTCCCATTGACAGCTTCTGCAGCCGAAGTAACGTTTTCAGTCTGTTATCAAGTCACGTTTTGACGCTAACAGTACCTTGCACACAGATGAGTCTGGCTGCATAAAGTTTGAGCGATCCTCTACGAAGGTTTGATAAACACAGACGCCCTACATTAAACGACAAAACATTAAATTCAGTGAGCAAATGTCCATCGGTTGAAGAACATACATACATTGCATGAAGACTGTTAGTCAGGACAGGAGAAAAAAAAGAAAAACAGAAAGGAAAGAAAACAAAGAGAGAGAAACAAAGAAAAAGGTTGGAAAAATTAGGAGAATGAAGGACCCACACAAAAAGGAAGAAAAAAAAAATGATGGTTGGAGGACAAAAAAAAAGGAATGAAAAAATGTGTTGTTAACAAAAAGCAAAAAAAAAAACAACAAAAAACCCAAAAAAAAAAAAAAAAAACAAAAAAACACGCTCCCTGTGTTTGTGCCAATGAACATACGCTTTCCATTAAGATAGTGGTAGTGGTTAGGGACACACCAAAGGGTACTCTGAGTAATTACAGTGAGTGTTACAGACTCGCTGTGTCAACAGACGTCGAACGAGGATATCCATAACTGGCATATGGCGGCGACAGCTGGTATTGCTATTGCCACCTAGTGTGTGGATTCAAGATTGGTAATCTTGCCAGAGCTCAAATACAGGCACCGACACGTACACACACGTATATACATATATTTCAACGTGTGTGCACGCGACACACACAACACATACAAACACATACGCGCGCACACACACACGCGCACGCACACACACACACACACACACACACACACACACACACACACACACACACACACACACACACACACACACATACACACACACACACACACACTCACTCAAACACACGTCACACACAGAGCTCACATACACACCACACACACACATGTATTTACATTTATTTCACGTGCATGCACACACACACACAACACATACACACACACACGCGCGCGCGCGCACGCACGCACGCATGCACGCATACACATGCACACACACACACACACACACACACACACACACACACACACACACACACACACACACACACACACACACACACACACACACACACACACACACACACACACACACACACACACACACACACACACACACACACACACACAATCTCTCTCTCTTGCCTTCAGTAATCCTTCCAATGTACTCCTGCCATGGCAGAGTGTGGTTCTGCCCCACTTCCATCGTACTCCGGTCGCTGGTCTTCCTTCTAAACCCCACCTTTTCCATCGTCAGGGAAGCGCGTGGTTTGAGAGTATCCTCGCACTGGGATTTGTGAGGGATGAACATCCTGCCTTGCCCTGCGTGGACGTGCAAGTGGGGGTACATGCCCGTCAGAGGAAAGGCTGACCAGGAATTTAGAACTCCATCCGTTCAGTTCAGCTTTGTTTTTGGGAGGGGGGGGGGGGGGGGGGGGGGGGGGGGGGGGGGGGGGAAGGGTGGGCGTGTGGCTGTCTTTGGGAATCCTGTTGTTCTTCAGTCTTGAGCGTTTTGTTGTATTATATGTATTGTATTTATTGTACTTGCATTGTATTGTATGTACTGCATTGCATTGTATTGCACACACACACACACACACACACACACACACACACACACACACACACACACACACACACACACACACACACACACACACACACACACCCCCACACACACACACACACATACACACACGCAACCCAGCACACAATACATACAACAAACAACAACAAGAACAACACCAACAACACCACCAACAACTCATCAGCGTTCAATTTACATGCAAACTGATTCTCTTTTCTAGGCCCATCTCTACCCGTGAAACATGCTCTTTCGCAGTAGGAAAACAGCACCTGCAAATTATACGTCTCACAGGTACGGAGCGTGACAGCGGTGGATGTGTTACATAAATGCCACATGACGACATTAATGGTGGGAACATAATGGCATCAGTTGATACTGCAATTGCCACCTACTAAGCAGTTTTGTGGTTGATGAAGTCTGATTAAAAAAACAACAAAACAAACATATTTGTAAAAGAAAACGAGTCTATGAAATGTCCATGTTTCGTTATTCTCTCTCTCTGTCTGTCTGTCTGTCTCTCTGTCTCTCTGTCTGTCTGTCTCTCTGTCTGTCTGTCTGTCTGTCTGTCTGTCTGTCTGTCTGTCTCTCTCTCTCTCTCTCTGGTAAACTCTCTCTCTGTTGGTAAACTTTCACACTGGCATTTTCCCAGCAACACAAGTACAGGCACGACCAACCTTAACAGAATAAGACCCTTCCAGCCATCCCCTGAGTAAAGATGTCACCGACTGTCAATGGTGGTACATGTGTAATTAGGCTTTCAACAATATCCTTTAATGTGACGAAATTAACAATTTTCTTTGATATCGTGATCACTGACAATAACTGCCTTAAATAATCATAAAGACATGTTACGTGATTTTACATGCAATAATGTAACAAATGTAATATAACATTCTACAAAGATCAAATTTTTGAATGTGATATCGACCGAATAGAGGTGCAGGTATAACTAAAATATCGCACTAAGGTACAGATATGTCTTGCCCAAGATACCTAAGCAATGTTGTACAAATGTGTTATTCATATTGAATTAAAAACGTGAAGCTGAATTGAAAACAGCAAACAATAGTTTGTTTGTTCGAACAACAAAAGATGTAACAAATATTACAGCAATACATGAAAAATTTTACAATGTTGCCAAAATGATAGAAAACAGTGGCTATGGCTGATAAATCTGGAGTGCATGTCTCAAAGACAAAAAAAAAGCAGTATGTATGTGAAATGACACTTAATTATCACCTGCTTGTGGCATGTTTGCCAACGAGATGCAGTGTGCTACCAAACTGTCTGGACAAGATAACTGATGAAAGCTTTCAACCCCAGACAAAAGAGTGTGGGAACAGAGATTAATGGGGTGTGTGTTATGTAAATGCAAAAAAAAAGGAGAAAAAAATGGCGCCGTTCTTCCGCACTACTTATAGCAGCTTTTTTTTTCACACCAGCAGGGAAGTGGGGGAGGGACGTGTTTGACTCTCTCTCTCTCTCTCTCTCTCTCTCTCTCTCTCTCTCTCTCTCTGTGTGTGTGTGTGTGTGTGTGTGTGGGGGGGGGGGGGGGGGGGGGCGGTAAATGTGCCCACCAACTTAGAGGCTGGTGCTATCAGAGTGGCTCAGCAGAAACAAGACCAGGCAGTTTTGTTTATCTCTCTCTGTCTCTCTGTCTCTGTGTGTGCGTGAATGCTGCGTGCTTGCGCACGTGCATGCGTGTTTGTGTGTGTGTGTGTGTGTGTGTGTGTGTGTGTGTGTGTGTGTGTGTGTGTGTGTGTGTGTGTGTGTGTGTGTGTGTAAATGTGTAGTAAATGTGTAGTAAACGTTGTCTACTTGGCTATATGATCAAAAAACAAACAAACGTACACTGATTATATGTTCTTTTAAACAAGAGAGACATTTTGCCTATTTTGGGTCACCTATGATGAATACCCGCGACAGGAAGATGGCAGGGCAAAGTGTGGGTGAGACAAAAGGGGAAGGACACAGGCACGTTGATTCAATCCCCCCAAACAGCAGCCATTTCTTCTGTATGACGACCAAGGTCGACTTGCTGACGTAACATTCGCATTTTGGGAGTGTTGCTGATGGATGACCACGAAAAAGACTGGTTACAAATTAAAGAAAAAAAAAAAAAAAAAAAAAAAAAATTAGCAAGAGTATCACTGGCACACTCGCATCTCCAAACTGGTCTCGTCATTGTAGCGGCAGTCCCTGGTACTAACACTCATGAACAGTCATAGAACGCGCAGGTGGCAATCAGGACCACATTGCAGTTCTCACTTCTGAGAATAGTTTTTAAAGACCAGTTTGTTTCCCAAGTCTCTGTAAACGACTACACTGCTTGCTCTTCTCCCTCTTCCTTTTCGTCCCCTTTCCTTGCACTATCCACTTCTTCATACTCCTACTCTTCCTCCCTTCCCTTGCGCCCTTCTTTTCTTCTGCTCCTCTCTCTCTCTCTCTCTCTCCTCTCTCTCTCTCTCTCTCCTTTTGCCTTTGCTCATTACCAGCAACGGCTGGTAAGAAAGCAGTTGTGTCTGTCTGCTGTCTTGACCTTGACCTGCTTTGTCCTCCGGTATCACGCAACGGACACAGGCAGAAGGGATCTTTCTGGCCAAGGTTTTAGTCCTCGTTTCTGCGCTCTCTCCGCTGGAGTGAGGAGAGTTTCTCCGCTACACTGGCATTAGTTTCTCCACTATTTGTCACGTCCTCCACTTATTCTGCAAGTGTGTCATCAGTAAACTTTGGCGCATTATATGACGTCCTATACTGAACATAATACATTGACGTCTTAACTTGAATGAATGCACCCATTTTGCAATTTTCTATGATTAGCGCCTACTTCTGTCATTTTGGAAGCAGTGTTAAAATTACAACTATTTGCGTAGGTTTTTTTTTTTTTTTTTTTTTTGCGAACATCAGTTATTGTTTAAACAGGAAATACTGGTTAATTTCCTGCGTTAATGCAGTTTCAACTGGCATGATTCACCATGAGTGATAAACTGAGATAATTTTACTTCGTTGTCTGTGGCATGATGCATCTCTACGAGGTTTGTCTTAGTTTTACGTTTACTATTTTTCTTACTCCTCCTTATGCTTGGTAGAAATCGTCCAAAATGGTCTAATCTTTAGAGAACTTATGGTAGTATTTGTTTCCGTATCTGCACGTAATATTTAACAGGTCTTTAACAAGTGTATAACGCAATAATTGTAAGTCATTAGAATTTATTGAGAGAGAGAGAGAGAGAGAGAGAGAGAGAGAGAGAGAGAGAGAGAGAGAGAGAGAGAGAGAGAGAGAATGTTGTGACATTGTAAACATTGCTGAAGATATGATGAAAGATTTATAGCATTCACTATTCAGTGACACCCTTCTTGCAGAGTTTGGTTGGGAAAGTTTTACCAGCACTTCGTCCTCCCGCCAGTTTTTGGTTACGCAAACACTTGTATTAGGCAAAGTGAATGCTAACACTAACGTTTACTGGGGAGACACTCACGGGGGCACACACTCACCCACTCACATGCGTGCGTGTGCTTGAGCGCAAGCGCGCGCACGCGCACACACACACGTGCACACACACACACACACACACACACACACACACACACACACACACACACACACACATTCACACACACACACACACACACACACACACACACACACACACACACACACACACACACACACACACACACACACACACGCGTGCGCACGCGCGCGCACGCATATACACTCACACGGACAACAACAGCAGGGTAATT
>JADBJO010000289.1:820313-828207 GCA_016801955.1 Conus betulinus
AAGTATAGGGTCAAAGATTTACCCCTACATTTAATACCATTTACATGTTGATTCTAGTGTTTGTTTTTATCTACTCACTTCCTTACAGCGCCTTCTTCTTGGTTTACTTTCCTACCCTTGACTGGCTGGTTTGAGATGCCGTTGGATTCTCTTTTCGAACCCTATCATTTACGGCACCTGAATCATTAGATAAAAGGCCCCTCAGAAAATGGATGAACCTGCACTTGGTTTGCCCCCAAGTAATTTATTTTTACACATACAACACGGCAATCTTCCCCACCCCAATGCACGCACACCACTCTGTATCGCGCTGTTCTCCAGTGACAAGGGTCAGAGTCCAACAAGAGTTATTTTGAGGTTCACTGTTAGTACACAAATCTTCTTTTTTACAGTCAGTCAGGAAGTACCATACAGAAAATTTGCAATCAGCGCCTGCGCATCAAAGAGAAATAGACTGTAATATTTCCGGGTTCGAAAGCGGTCCACAGGGCTCAAGGTCCCCCCAGGCTGAAAGTCGTGAGATACGTGGCGGGCTTTAGGGAATGAGGGACCTACACTGTCCTCAGGCATGCGCAGTGAACGGTCGGTTTACGTCAAAATCTGTCTGGATTAAATGAATTGTCTTACTTAGAGTGAAGCGTTGTCTGTGCCGTAGGTTATTGAGCAATTCTGTTGTCTGAGAATAACAAAATGCGTTTTCCCATGACGTAAAAACTTCTCTTGTAAGAGATACTGTAAGTCGGGCGGCTCACACTGTTCTAAGAGAGATCAGGTGGGAAGGGGTGGGGGGTGGGGGTGAGAGGGGATAGTGGGCATAGATTTGAAATTTATTATGCGGTTGAGTGGGACCGATTGGATGGGTTTGTCAAGCGTTTTGTTACAATGCTACGTCTCAGGGTTCTACGTTCCAATCTTAGCCCTAACCCTCAGCCCACTTCTAATCCTACATGTACCTCAACTCTCCTTGTAATCCTAACTCTAACCCGATACCTACCCTTCCTAACCCTTCGAACCCTAATCCTTCTAATCTTTCAAATCTTACCCTTCAAACCTTCACACCCCAGAACTTGTCGAGCTGGGGGCTTACCGAGTCTGGGAGTTGTCAAAGCGATCTGCAATGAAGCCTAATTGTAATTGTTTGTGTACTTTAACACTACTCCAGCTGCACCCCCACCTCCCCCCCTTTGAAATTATTTCTGTTACAATAGCACTACCCCCACCTCCCTCCGCTGTTTGTGATTGTTTTCTGTTACAATATCACTGCCCCCCCCCCCCCCCCCCCCCCCCCCACCTCCCTCCGCTGTTTGTGATTGTTTCTGTTACAATAGCACTCCCCCCCCCCCCACCTCCCTCCGCTGTTTGTGATTGTTTCTGTTACAATAGCACTGCCCCAATCTCCCCTGCTTGTGATTGTTTTCTGTTACAATAGCACTGCCCCCCCCCCCCCCCCCCCCCCGCCTCCCTCCGTTGTTTGTGATTGTTTCTGTTACAATAGCACACCCCCACCTCCCACCTCCCCTGTGTTTGTGATTGTTTCTGTTACAATAGCACTGCCCCCACCTCCCTCCTCTGTTTGTGATGGTTGTTTCTGTTACAATAGCACTACCCCCACCTCCTCCCTCCTCTGTTTGTGATTGTTTCTGTTACAATAGCACTACCCCCCCCCTCCCACCTCCCTCTGTTTATGATTGTTTCTGTTACAATAGCACTACCCCCCACCTCCCACCTCCCCTGTTTGTGATTGTTTCTGTTACAATAGCACTACCCCCACCTCCCTCCTCTGTTTGTGATTGTTTTCTGTTACAATAGCACTACCCGCACCTCCCCTGTGTTTGTGATTGTTTCTGTTACAATAGCACTACCCCCACCCCACCTCCTCCTCTGTTTGTGATTGTTTCTGTTACAATAGCACTGCCCCCACCTCCCACCCCTCCCCTGTTTGTGATTGTTTCTGTTACAATAGCACTACCCCCCCACCTCCCTCCTCTGTTTGTGATTGTTTCTGTTACAATAGCACTACCCGCACCTCCCCTGTTTGTTATTGTTTCTGTTACAATAGCACTACCCCCCACCTCCCTCCTCTGTTTGTGATTGTTTCTGTTACAATAGCACTACCCGCACCTCCCCTGTTTGTGATTGTTTTCTGTTACAACAGCACTACCCCCACCTCCTCTGTTTGTGATTGTTTTCTGTTACAATAGCACTACCCCCACCTCCTCTGTTTGTGATTGTTTCTGTTACAATAGCACTACCCACACCTCCTCTGTTCGTGACTTTCTGTTACAATCACAAGACCCCCCCTCCCCCCCTTCCCCACTCATCCTCCCCCTCCCCTAGTCTCCCACCTCCCACTCCTACCTCCTGGGATTCTCACCTCCTCCCTCCACCCCCAACCTTTTTCCCTCCCTCCCCTCCCCTCCCCCCCACACCCCTCCCCCTCCCCTCCCCCCCACTCCTCCACGCCTGTGACGATCTCTAGCACCGGCCTCTTCTCTGTCCACCGTCTGCTGGACATAAGGTCCTCTGAGCAGATCAGCGCGGCACTGGACGCGGGCAGCAGGGGAGGGTGGGGTGGGGGCTGGGGGTGGGGGGAATGGCGGGCACGGCCTGGCGGGCAGCGGAAGGAAGGAGGGCGACAGGCACATCCAGCTATGGTGACAGATCTCAATGACAACTCCAAGGGAACGCGCTGGGAGAGAGAGAGAAAGAGAGAGAGAGAGAGAGAGAGAGAGAGAGAGAGAGAGAGAGAGAGAGAGAGAGGTGGAGTGAGTGTGAGGAAGGGGGAGGGGTGGGGGGGATTGCGGGGGGGGTGGTCGGTGATGAGGGGGTGCCGTGATGGGGGTGGGGGGGTGGGTGGGGGGGAGGAGGTGGGGGCGTGGTAAGGACCACTCTCCCGCCGTCTCCTCTTCTCCCCCCCGTGAGTTGGTCTTTACTAGCCGATGTCCCCCCCCCCCTCCCTCTCTCTCTCTCTCTTCGCGCGTCGCCGTCCCCTTACTCCCTCCCTTCCACCCCCTCCCCCTCCCTGTCATCCCCGTCCCCCTAAATACTGATTCTTTCATTCCCCTCCTTCGCCGGCGCGTGCGCACGAAGATACACACACACACACACACACACACACACTCGCAGGCCAACACAGCAGCGATGGCGACGACGGACGACGGTTGTCGTGGCGGTGGCGGCGGCAAGTCTTTGAAGCCCTAGCCCTCTTCCCCCTGTCACGCGCAATGGGTCCAGCCGGCGGTCGACTCGCTGAAGCCTTCTGTGAGCGACGTATTTGCATTTTTGCAGCAGTGGCACATCACCGCACAGCCGAGCACAACACGGCACGGCACACAGGCAGGCAAGCAAGCAAGCAAGCAAGCAGCAACAGCAGCAGCAGCAGCAGCACTAGTAGCAAGCAGCAGCAGCAAGCAGCAAGGCACAGCAGCCGATAGAAGTCAATCCGCACACTGCTCTAAGAGCTAGCTACCCGTGCCCATCTCTGACCATGTACCTCAGCAAGAGACAGAGAAAAGAGAGTGAGGGGAGAAATAAAAAAAAAAAGGCGAGACTGAGCCTGCTAACGGCTCGGGCTGGGAAGAGAGAGAAGAAAAGTAGACCGTAGACCCCCATGCCCAGCAAAGTGATGGTGGTAGGTGGAACGTGAGTGAGCCCGAGGAAGGAACGAGGTGGGGGGGAAGTGAGGGTGGGTCGCTATTCTCACGTCTTGTGCCGCTGACGGGGAGAGAAAGCAAGCTGCACGTGAAACTGCTTTGGACATCCGGAACCAACATGGCGAGAGCGCGGCCGACTCTGCCACCCGTCGCAGAAGGTGCTAATCCGTTTTGGAGGAGGAGGAGGTCGAGGAGGAGGAGGAGGAAGAAGAGGAGAAGAAACAAGAGCGGAGAAGGAGACGCAGGGGGGCTGCTTCGATGAAGTCACGGTGGGTTTTGAAGTAAACGCCTGATTTTTTTTGTTGTTGATTTTTGTTGTTATTTGTTTTTCATGTACGACACTTCCTAGCCTTCATAGTCTCTACTACTACTGCTACTAACTACTATAACTACTACTACTACTTCAACTACTACCATCACTCTACCACTACTGCCACCGTCAGTGCCAGGAAAGGAGGAAAGAGAGGGAGAGAGGAACCACAACAGAAGAATGAGTGCGTGTTGGATGTGTGTGAATGTGGAGCGCGTGTGTCGTCATCGAGAGAGGCTGCTGTCTGTAAAGCGGGGATTGTTTTTCCTTGTGCCAGCCTTATTGCTGTTTTGCATCGTGCTGCCTGCCCTGCTGGTCATCAACTTTTTTCACTGTCTTCTGCTCGGTCCGTCTGCCTGACCTACTGTGCCGTTTGGCCTAGTAAGGGGTCTCTCTCCTCTCTCCTCCCTCCTGCGTGCTGTGTGTGTGTGTTGTGTGTGCTTGTGCGGCGCGCAGCGCGCGTGTTTGGCGCTGTCCCTCTTGGGAGGATGGGGCTGATGCGGGTTTTTGGCGGGGTCTTCATGGAGGTGGTTGTTGTAAGAGGCTCTGGACCAGTGCGGGGGTGGGGGGTGGGGGGAAGGGGGGGAAGGGGAGCGGGGGAGAGTGAACGAGGAGGGAAGCGGCATGTCTGCCAGCTGGGGGGTGAAGTGACGCGCCATAGTAGGGGAGAAGAGTATCAGCGACTGATCGACGCCATAAGTGTGTGTGGTCGTGAACGACCCGGATTGTGATGATGGGGTGGGTGAGCAGGTGCACTGAGCGGGGTGGTGCTCTGAGTGTGTTGTGTGTGTGGTGTGTGTGGCAAAGCCGGAGGGGACGTCAGGTCCCTCTCACCACGCAAGGACGCGCGCATCCCCTGTGGGCATTCACAAGAAGGTCCACAGCCCGTCGATTATCTGGTCTTTTACAGCCTCGGGGATGTGAGAGAGACCAGCCCCCATCGGGAACATGGGTTCCGTCACGATCGAGCCCAATGGATCTATCACCACTAAATCTTTAAGTCACGACTCAAGGCCCAGCCCTAGACGAACGGTCATTGAAGACTCACATACTTTGAAACACACCGACCTGGCAAGCCACTCTGCTCCGCCGCCGCGGAACCGACGATACCCCCAGTCCGCACGGTGGAAACAATGTAAGCAAACCCCGCCAACAAATCCCACCCCCCCCAGCAGCATTCCCGGTCCTGTATTCTCGGTCATGAAACTTCACCGTGTCCGATCAAGCTTCTCTCATCATCCCTCCATCCGCATCCGTCGTCAGGACCTCGGTCGTTCCCTTCGGTTAGATTACACCGGTGGCATCATAGTGAAACGGCACAGTGGCACGCAACCACCGCGCCTGTTCGGTTGAATGTGCCCGTGCCTGGACCTAAGCTGACAACGTCCAGCCCCCCGGCCCTACCCCCCCGCACCTCCCCCCCTCCCGCCCCCAACGCCCTCCTCCCCCCACCTAGGGGGCCAGCTGTTGGACCTAGGCCCCTAGGCTGCAATGCGCAGACGGCTCCCCCCCCAAGCGCCTGCCGGAAGGCTCCCAGGTCATCCTACGGAGGGTTGACTTCACCGCGACCTCGCTATTGCTGAGGTGGTCGACGCTGCTTCCACTGCAGTCGATCCACCCCACCCCCCCCCCTCCTTTCCTGCCACCCAACACTAAACACTCGCCCCCTGCGGATCAAACGGTACCATCCCCCCCCCCCTCCGCCCCCTCAGCCTCCATGAACTGCCACGACCGTATCGCCCCGTCACAGCGCATCCGCGCCAGTCCCACTCCCCCCGTCCCCAGACCCTTTCCAGACGCACCAAGCTGTCAAAACAACCACGCCATCCCAAGAAGACAATCTTACACACAATTCAGCTACACTCACCGACCTCGTGCCAGTGGCAAACCCGCAAGGCAAGGAGCTTGCGGCTCAGCCACTATCCAAGCTGGAACTCCAAAAAAAATACCACAACAAAGTGGCCCCAACAGCTCGCCACAAAGACACAACACAACACAAAACGACTCAGACACGAGCCACAAAAACTTCTAAACATAAACTCCTTACCACCCCCCTCCCTCCTAAACACACGTCGCTTCGGAACCCACCAGGGCCAAGACATGAGTATTGGGCACAAGCCTACCGATATCAACCTACGCGTCGCGTACCGCAGGCCTCGCCAACCCTCCCACGGGGCAACCGAAAAGCTCAGACGTGCGTGTAGGATACGGAATGGGTTCTGTGCGGACCCCCTCAATAGGGACTGTGTCCCTGAGGCCTTTATGATGAGCAAGTACACATCCCCTATGTTCGCAAACCCAACATCCCCTTCTCTACTGCAGAATAATCTGCTCAAACGGCATACGGCCCGGGTGTGCAAGTGAGTCCGCTCTCCGCCCCCTTGACTGTCTGCTCTGCTCTTCTGTGCTTCCTGTCGGCTGTCTCGGTCTCGGGGTCCCTCGGATCTCTCTTCGCTTACATCACACTACATCCGTGGTTTCGCGGTTGCTGTCATAGTCCGTGCGGCGTTGCGATTAGTCCACACCCTTAGTCTATCTACGTGGTAGTGTCGCTATTTCCTTACGGTTTCTTGTGTCTGTCGTCTTATAGCATAGGCAGCTCTTGGTGTGCTATTCTAGTCGAAGACAACTTAAGAGAGGTGTGACGCTGTGGGTAGTAATGTGTGTGTAGTGGGTGGCGTCCTGTTTATTATGGGTTGTGGGTGTTGTTATTGGTTTGTGTGGTTTTGGTGGCGGGCGTCAGCTTCTCGCCTCGTTTGTGGTTGTTGTGTTGGGTTTGTGTGGCTAGGGTGTTTGTAGCTACGTACTGGTGCCACTGGTGATACATGCCTACTTAGTCACAACATAAATGATGAGGTGCCATTGAGGATTGAAATGAGATATTGGCAATGCACCTCGGCTCAGCACTGGGTGAGGATGCATGAAGAGAAGGGAGAATAAGAGAGAGTTGGGAGGAATGGAAATTACCGGCAAGCTTATACAGCGCGCCGCAAGTATGGAAGTACAGCGATTGATCTCTATATGTCGCGGGCATTCGACGTGGGCACTACTAAACCACGATATCATCTTGATATTCAATCACGTGCTCCTCCTCATGCATTATATCACGTCGCATCAGTATCAGCAGCATGCGCATCGCCCTCATCGACCACAAACAGCAACAGCCGCAGGTATCACCACCACAAATCACATCTATCATCGCACAATCACACATCACAACGGATTGTCCACAGCACAGAACCACACCAGTGGCAGCAGCAACAGCACCACACACGCCACAGCCAGAAACCATATGGACGCAATACATGCTTCATTGATTACTGGAAAGCAACCAAAAAAATGGCCAAGCAAGTCCAACGGGCCTGTCGAATTGCGAAACCATTCATAGCCATTTTGCCCGCTGCAGCTCAGTGAGCGTATGCGTGCTCGCGTGCCTCGCGTCGTAGAGTAGTGTGTCAAGTACATCAAATGTTGTTGTTGTGTGTGTTGTGGTGTGGGTTTTGTGTTGTGCGCGCACCTCGCTCGCGCGCGCTAGCACTTCCTTCAGCTTAGTAGACCAAACTTGAATGACAATGTGACAAGTCATGGCGCATATGTAAAAAAACAAAAAAAACATAGAAGAAGAAGAACGCCACAGTAGTGCACAAGGTTATCGTGGTGGATACGCCCCGGTCTTTCGCAGGGCGTGGGTTTGCTTCTTATCGGAGGCTAATTATTCATGAGACTGTCTGGTCCCCTACCTAGGAGTTGAGGCTTCTCGTATGGGCGTCAGATGGAAAGACTTGCACAACACTGTCAAGGTTTGCCCCTACTTTGATTCTCATTGGAATGTTCATTCAAATTTTCTAACCAACACGGCACGTGTACTGTATCTCTCGCGGCGCGCGTTGGGTCGACTTCGGGACTACTGAGATCCCCGATATGCTGGAAA
>JADBJO010000290.1:0-67500 GCA_016801955.1 Conus betulinus
ACTTTAGTCTCTGTTTCTCATATACAGAGATCTGATCTGTATGTAAATGCAAAGTGTGATGTATTTGTGTATGTGCCTGCCTGTTAGTGGATTTTTGTTTTGCTGATATGTGTGTTAGCTGCCACTTTACATTCACATGTTTATGTTATTAGCCAGTAAACCATATAATGTATTTTGACTCTGACATATTGCTTTCTACCTCTTGCTCCATTCACTCACTCGTCTAGATTTATTCCCATGGCCAGTATATGAGGATTTGGATCCCTTTGAAACAGTTATCAGACACACCAGATCACAAGCTAATTTATGTACTGAATTCACACACAGAGATTGTAAAACTCTCTTTTTCTTCTTGTTGACCATAGCTTGGAAGTGGAAGCGACAAAGTACAATGACTGACACTGCAGTCATCAGATGAATTGTTTAATACATTACACCAGTCACTCAACGCTTTTTCAGTACTGTAGTTTAATGGCTTGTTCAGGCTTCTACAAAGTTTCACCCCCGAGTCCCCAGTTCTATCTTGATTCTTTCCTTCTGTTGTGTTTACTGTGAACTTCTGCCCTATGGCTTTGTAAATGTAGTGGAAGTTAAATGTATATATATGAACTACTTCACATGCTGCATGGCTTTGTAAATGTAGTAGGGGAAGTTAAATGTGTACATGGACTACTTCACATGCAGCATGGCTTTGTAAATGTAGTGGAAGTTAAATGTGTACATGGACTACTTCACATGCAGCCTGGCTTTGTAAATGTAGTGGAAGTTCAATGTGTACATGGACTACTTCACATGCAGTAGTGCAGTGATGCTGCTGGTGCTGTTTCTGTAACTGTGCTAGTTGTAGTTGAACTTAAGACTAGAGTATCCGCAGTGAAAATACACTGCTACTATGTTGAGAGAAGGGTGGAAAGTAACAAGAGATAGATCAAAACAGTGAGAAAAAAATTATTATATATATTTATATATATACACATATAGAGGGATAGAAGAGAGAGGGGGGGTTTTTTCACTGGACAGGCAAGACATGACAAAAATCCACTTATTAACAAGTACTGGAGGAAGGCTGCAGTCACTCATAAATCATGTTGTTATTCTTTGTCTTGTGTGCAACAGCCTGCATGACTCCTTGCTGTGGAGTGGTGCCCTGTCCCTCAGGTGGACTGAAAATATGCACACGTGTTACTTTCAGATTGATGAAGAGAAGTTACCTCCCCCTCCTGTTCCGCTTGAGAACCACAGTTCTTCGAGAACAACTTCAGATGGGGCCAGTGAAACGTCCACAAACACGCAAGCCTCACCTTTGCCTGTCAGCGCTACACCAAAGACAGTCGTTGGCTTTCACAGTATATTTAGTGCAGATGACGCAGGTTCAGCCAGGCAGCTTACCAGTAAGTGTTTGAATTTTTGGTTTTCGTTATGTTTCTGTTTCTCCATATTTCTGTACACTGCTGACTGCTTTTATGTCTGACCCGGTAGGAAGGGGTGGTCAGACTGTGACTGTCCTGTATGACTCGGAGAGACAGACATGCATTTAGCGCGCCAACGATTTTCTTTGAAATCGTCAACCCTCCAGTGGAGGATGCTTATTTAACCCGGCTTCTTGCAAAGCAGATGTCATTAACCCTCTTTCATTTGCATTTTTCAGCCCCAAACTGCTCAAGAAATAGGTGGAATGTGGTCAGTTCACAACCCTAGCCTTTGTGAATGAATTGTTTCCCCCACCCCATACTACTGCTAAGATTTCATTGGACACCTCACAGGGGTGCCCATTTATTTTGGCCAACCTTGACTTAAAAACAAGGTCACAGTGTGAAGGAAAGGAATGCGGCGGGTTGCGGCAGTAACCAACACCAGGGGAGACAAACAGAGCGGCCAGATATGGGCAAAACAAATGCAAGAGGGTTGATGGATAGAAAACTGATGGTATCATTTACATGAGAACATGCACCACTGAGACTTTCAAAGTCACTCAACAACAGTGCAAAGTTTCATATGAAAGGCCTGTGAAAATATTGACAGAACAAGCAGCTGGCAGGAAACTGCTGAATATCAGTACGTTTGGTGGTGAAAGGGTTATATGAAGAATTGTTCCAGTTGTTCTGTGTTCCAGAACAATCATATGAATTAAGTAGAAGGCCATTGAGAGAGCACGGACCTCGGTTAAGTAGAAGGCCATTGGGGGAGAGCATGGAATCAGTCAAGCTTCATCAGCTGAGCCAATTCTGTTCCTTGCCATGTCAAAGAAAGTAAAAAAAAAAAAAAAAAACAGTTCCTGGATCTGCCCCAGGATCTGGACCTGCACCAAAAGGCCACGAGTTTTTCTTTGGCCACATTCCATCTTTCCAGTGAGCTTCAGTAAAATTGGTTCCATGTTTTTTTGGCATGATCTTGCTGATGGATAGACAAACCAAGCACTAGACACCACGTGAAAAGAGGCCTCCATTGTAAAGGTGACGATTGAGTCACCATGAAATGAATAAATAAGGAAAGATCATGTCAGTTCCTGTGCATTGTTTAGCTGGTACATGCAAGCCCCCATTATTTATAAAGAGGAATATATTACTTGGTGATTGAATACGATCCTTTTTTAATGTGCTTTTTTGTCTGTTTGAAACGCAGCAAAATAGTTTTATGTGTGCACTATGCATGCCTAAAGATGCTCTTACATAATCTCATGCACACATGTGCATGCATGCGCTCATCCTCTCCTGCATGAACATGCACACACACACACACATACACACGCACACATTCATATGCACACACGCACGCATGTGCACACACACACACACACACACACACACACACACACACACACACACACACACACACACACACACAGTCTATATATGCATACAGAAAATCTCTACTACTGGATTATATTTTATTACCATAAGGTTTACTCATTAACTTTTACATTTACTAAAGAAAAAGGTTTCAGCATGCAAGTTTGAGTGAGATTGTCATCTTTTTTGAATGGATGGCACCTCACTATCTTTGCTTCACAGATCCAAGAAAATGGTTTGACTCCACCAAGGATGATGGCCTATTCACACAGCGCCTTGACCATGACGAGAATAAATACAAGCGACGGCCAGCGTTCCAGTGGCTTGCTAGCTGGTTCAGGTCAGTTCAAACAGTTCATGTTCCACTGATTTTCCTTCTCAGCTAACCCAAGCATGAACAAAAATTCTAGGAAAAGACACATACCAGAATAGCAGGGATGCGCTTGATGCTGGCTTGCAGGCTGAAAGAATTGGAATGATTTTTGTTTTCTTCTTGTGGCGGATGACGTGCTTTGTGACCCTTGGCATCGTTTAAAAAGAAAGACAGTTTTCCAGAACATGTGATAATTAGCAGCTGCAAGCGGTTTTTTTCAGTAAAGGCATTAGCAGCTGCAAGCGGTTTTCAGTAGAGGCATGTACACTTGTAAAACACTCATTTTGTCATGAATTTAGTACATTATCAAATGATTTCTAGGAAATTTTCATCATTGTGTAAACAGATTAATACAAGTTTTCGCTGTGGTGATCGAGTGCATTAAAGAATGGTGGGTATATAACAAAAAGTTCTGTTTCAGAACAAAGATGGACACGTGAAACCAGTGTCATCTTTGGTTGGTTGCTTTCTTTTCAGATCAAGCGACAGTGAGAGGAGAAGAGGAGACAAGTCCCCCAGAAGACGGATTTCCATGCTCCTCATCATCTGTCTCTTGTCTTTATCACTCTGGTCATCGTCTTCTCCAAACTGGGCCACTATGCTGCAGATGACGACCCTTTCCTGGACCCTATGAACAATCCAAATATCAAAGTGGAGCAGAAACTGATGGAGATCAGAGATTAATTCAGGGGCTTTTTCTTCAAGTGGAGGTTTGGGGGGGGGTGGGGGGGGGAGGTACAGACATATGGAAAGGCTGCCGACCTCCTTTTGGAAAATAGGGCGAATGTGAAGAGAGATGTTTAGGATGAGCATGTGTAAGTGGTGGTGGTGCCTAAAAAATGACACGAGCAATGTTTGTTGTTTGTTTTTTTAACATCTGAATCTCTCCCTCTCTTTCTCTCCCTCTCTGTCTGTGTATCTGGTTGAGGGTAAGGAAGGATGCAAGTGGAAAGAAAGAGTGAAAAATAATAATGTATATATTTTTTTGAGACTTGTGAAAATACATGCTGACATTTCTTTCACCCTCCACCTTTCTTCCCCACCTTCACTCCTGTCTCCATCTTCCATGCTTCCCCCCCCCCCTCCCCCTTCTCCCTGCCCCTCTCCCTCCCCCCATCTGCCACACCCTGTCATTCCTGTGTTTCTATTACCACCCCCTTCCTCCTCTCTTTTCCTCCCTTCTCCAACCTCCCCCAATTCTGTACTATTGTCCATGCGAGATTTAAAGTTGGATTATTATTTGACATGAACGTGCTCACACTAAGACGACATTAACCTATGAGATTTCCAGTCCAAGATAAGCATCATTTGTTGTCTGTCTGTGGTAAACCATAGTGTCATACAGTGGCTCTAGCATTATTCTTCATACTAAGATGAGGCACAGATCAGCTGTTACATTTCACATTTCTGATTGGACCAGTATTTGTTTGTTTTTGTTTGTAATTGAAACATTATTTTGTGCTGTTCTGAATGTTGCATGATTACCAAAAAGGGATGATTGGACAGGGGTATGTGGAAATGTGTACATAGTGCTGATAGCCCATGACTTCTTCTTCTTTGCATAGGCCTCGGTCTATACGGTCAGTCCAGCCCTTCAGATGAATTGTGCCGTTTTCTCCAGCTCTTGTAGACTGCCATTGAGCTTTGTCATTAGAGCTGTCTCTGTTGGCCAGACCTCTATCCTTGTGTGTTCATGCAATGGGCATTTTTGGAACACATGCTCTGCTGACTGTTCTTCCAGCCCACAAGGACAGATTGGAGAAGGCACTACCTTGAGCTTTCGGCACAAGTGACTGTTAAGTCTGTTGTGCCCGGTGCAGAGCCTCATCAGGACTGAAGATATTTGACACTTGGTACTTGTGACTTAGCAGACACGGATTGTTGTGTAACTGTTGTACAGTAAGTTTGGTCATTATGTAGCTAATGTAACCTGACTGTTGATACAGTATCACATACATGTGTTTGTGCATGTCTGTGTGCATTTCTTGTATGACAGATCATTTCGAATGATGTTGTGAGAAATGAACAGTACTATACTGACATTATAGTGAGGTGATGGAAGTGGACAGTGCTGGGCTGCAAGTCCGGAATAAATCAAAAATTCAGATGAGAACAAATTTAAGAGAGAAAAAAATTGCGTCTAGATCATTGAGGTGGTGTTTGAGTACACTCCAGATTGACGAGATTTTGTTGGGATGCTCTGTGGATTATAGTGTTTTGAAAATGGACAGTTTTACATTTGGTTCGTCTTTTTGTATATACATTTTTTTAAGTGTCATTGAAATGTTGTTGAATTTCATCTTGTAAGTTTGGGATGGAAATTTTTGAAAGCACTATAGCAGGTACTGAAGTCCTTCAGTTGGGAAGTTACAAAAGGTCTCATGAACTGGAAATGATACCTCCTGTTAAGCCGTAGGTAGCAGGACAGAGAATAGAGAAAAAAAAAAAAAAAAAAAAAAAAAAAAAAAAGAAAGAAAAAAGAAAGAAAAAAAATGACAATTGACAGATTTGATGTTGATATCTGAAAGTGGATCAGCGAAAACTGTGTCAAAAAAAAACCACCCTTAGAATTGGGATGATTTGACAAACTTAGTAACAATGAACAGGCACAGGAACTTGTTCAAACATTGAAATCTGCTTCAACTGGGAAAAGGGCAGTTGATTTCTCATTCTAACAATTCAGTCCACACAAAAGCATGTGCTGCAATCATCAGCTAGATGACTTTTTGAGGCAGTTGTTTACCATGACTTGTATCAGGACAAAACAAAGCGTGACCAGATCAGCTAGATCAAAAATCTTGCAGTATGATTTTTTCCCCCTTAGATATGAACTGTTTTCCTTACTCTCTTGGTAGATCTATCATTTTTCATTTTGTTTGAGCTGTCACTCTATGATATGTTGTATAGCATTGAGTATTAACAAGGTTGAAAAAAACACCTTTTAAACTTTTTTTTGGGGGGGGGGGGGGGGGGGGGGGGGAGGGGGGGGTAGTTCACAATCATAGCTTCCAGCTACACACTAGTACTCATTAGTTGTTCTGTATTTGTGGTTTAAAAAGTGAATAATTGTTAAATCAGATTTAAAATACCACTAAAAAGTGTCCCAAAACAGTTTCAGAATCTTATCTTGTTGCCCAATGATTTTCAGGATTACTGGGTAGACTAAAATTCAGTTTCGGGATTGGAAGGGCCACTTTTATTTTCAGGGTTCTTTCTCACTTATATCTTTGATCATTAGATTGCTCACCGTCAGCAGAAATGACACCTTGTGCGACTTTGAAAGGAAGGTCATTTTCAATCCTAAGATAACATGTTAGAGGTCAAATAGACTTAAACCTGATTCAGTCACGTCATGTTTTTTTTTTAATGTATGTAATAGTTAGCTTAAGAAATCTTTCCTAAGCAAAGTGTGTTTAACAAAGAATCACAGTTGCATGAAACAAAATATCAAGTGACTGTATAACCTCATGCATTATAATGTGCTAAACAGAATTGTTCATCGCGGTGAAGAAATGGATGTAAAAATTGCTTTAATCGGTCGGATGTCTACTGTATGCATATTCCTGTCCAAACTCAGCCAGTTGCACATATTTACTGGCATGCATTTATGCGTGCTCGTTTGTATACACACACAGACATACATACATACACTCTCACACATACACTGTCTCTCTCTCTCGCTCTCTCCCTCTCATAAACACACACACACACACACATATATATGACCATGCACACACATGCATACACACAAGCATGCATATGCGCACACACAAACACATGCACGCACACACACATATATATGAGCATGCATACACACAAGCATGCACATGCACACACATACACGCATGTGCAAACACATGTATGTATGAGCATGCATACACACAAACATGCACATGCACGCAAACACACACACACATATATATATGAGCATGTATACACACAAGCATGCACATGCACACAAATACATATGTGCACACAACACACACACACACACGCACATGCACACACACACACACACACACACACACTGATGACATACGGTAGAGAAAGAAGAGCAAAGCTGGAAATATTTGCAGAGGAAAGAGGAATCAATATCATTGTCTATCTATACACAGATTCTCTGCCCCCCCCCCCCCCCCCCCCCAAAAAAAGATGTCTGCGCGTGTTTTTTTCTGTAACTTCGCCAAGTCTTCCCACACTTAAAGACTTGATTACTTTTATCATTGTCTATTTATACACAGATTCTCTGCCAAAAAGAAAAGATAAGGTCTGAGCGTGTTTCTCTCCTAACTTTGCCAAGTCTTCCCACACTTAAAGACTTGATTACTTTTTGTCCTTACTATTCTTGTGTACACACACACACACACACACACACACACACACATATATATATATATATATTTATGTAATATAATATATAATTGTTTTCCCACACAACTTACTTGTTTAGCATTACAAGACATACATATATATGTATATATACACTCACACACACATATATACGTATATTTTTTTTTTCTTTCCTAAGACAAGTAGTAGTCAACCATAACTCATTCTAATTTCAGAGCTGAAGTTGAAAACAGTGCCTGTAACATGTGATGCCTTTTTCTGAAGTCTGTGTAAGATGTGCCATTAAAATCTTATCACTGCCTGAAGTTATCAGGAATCTGTGATATCTCTATTACCTGTGAGTATGCACGTCTTGTTGCCTGCCGTATTGATGTGAGAGAATGCTTTACAGGAGAGAAAATTTGTATTGAATGGGAGAGAATCGTTCAGACATATACTGTCATGTTCAGTTGAATCTAATTTTACACAGTCTATCAGGCAGAACATGTGCATAGTGTTCTGTATAGTATAGCAACTTTGAAGGATGCATGCAAATGGAATAATAAGCAGAATCATATTCCATAAAAAAAAAAAAAAAAAAATTAGAAAAAGCCTGAAGGCAAAAAAAAAAGTTTAAAATAACATTTTTTTTTATAAAAAAAAAAATCTTTGTCAGATGATTAGTGAAAACACTAAAAAAAAAATCGGCGCAAATGAGGAAATGGAGGAGCGTGTTGTTCGTTTTTTTTTTTTTTCTTAAAAGGAAACACAGCGCCGCAGGAACAACTCCCATGTTTTCCAGGTGCCTTAATTGTACACACATTTTCTTTGAAGGAGATAGGTACTCTTAGTCAAACATTACCTAATCATGAAACGATTCCAGGCAATATGTCCCCTTTTTTTTTTTTCAAACTAAATTTCTTTCTCCAGGCAGCTGTTTGTGATTCCCATTAATTCCAGTGTAAGGATCTGAATGTTTCTGATAATAACTGAAAACACACACACACACACTCACATTACACGCATTCAATCACACATTCACGCTTATGCTGATGTACAAACATGCTTACACACATCTTTGTCAGGTCTTCACAGGCAGCAGTCTGCATTAATTGGGCTGTTACATAACAGTCTAAAAATTTAAATAATTGTGTCTTCAAACTGTTGACAGTGCATAACTGAAACGTTTTCTTTAGCGCTCTCTAAATAATTTACCTTTCTTTTCTGCATGTTCATCATCGCTGTGCTTCATCCACCAACATTATTTCTTGTTAACTGTTTTACTGGTTTATTGATCTTTCTATCATTGTCTGTGTCTTTTTTTTCAAAAACTCTGTCTTCCTGATCTTTTTGTCTCACATTTTCCCTTACTACCCATGCCTTGCCGTACTTCCACAATTCCAGGACTTGAGGTTGGACATTGCAATCTCTGTCATTAATTTTATAAGGTCCATGAAATCTCCTTTCTTCTAAAACAGTCATCACATCAAGTACAAGTGTTTGGTGTAAATGAAACAAGATTTGACTATAGCATCACAGTAATCTTATCAGCATTCCTGAGTACAAATTAGAGCAACGCGACGGTGATCAACCCAAACATACTGGACTTGCTGTATGCATTCATCAGTCAATTGCCAACTTTGCCCACCGCAGAACAGATCTTGAAAGCAACACTGTTGAATGTATCTGGATTGAAATTGAAATTCTGAGAAAGCGCCAGTTCACCCACCATTATTAATCAGAAATGTATATATAGAAACCCATCTTCCACATACAAATGGTTTGACAATTTCATAAAAATGATGGATCAGATCTGTCAGTCACAGTCAAATATTCTATCATTAGGAGACTTTAACGTCATATGTAAAAAAAAAAAAAAAAAGAATAAAATAAAATAGCGTGGACAAGTACACTGTCACTTCATGCACTCCATCAGTTAGAACAAAACTCAACAAGAATAACTAAAACAACTGTGACTCCTACTGATCATATCAAACAACAAATCTTCAATATTAGAAGTTTCAGTGGTACATTCTGGTATTATTGACCATTGTCCAACCTTCTGCACATGGCCCTTCTGGCTTCCAAAACCACCCCCCAAAGGTCACACGACCATCCAGCACTGCTCTTTCAAAACGTTTAATGAAATGGCATTAACTCTTTGAATTTAGCAATTCCCCTTTTCACTGAACTTGCAAGTACTCAGATGTCAATGAAGCATTATCTTTTTGGTACCAAACATTCCTCGCCATCACAAATAAGCATGCACTGTTACATGAAAAAGAGTTATGCATCGTCAGATAAGCCTGTGGTTAAAACCAGAATTGCTGTATAACATTATTGTGTCCAACTAAAGGTAGTAAATTCATTTGACAAATGCAAAAGGCAGACAAACTTTCTTTCAAACAAAGCTGAAAAAGCCAAAAGAGAATGCTTCAGTCAAATGATTACGGATGCAAAAACCACAGCACCCATCTGGAGGGCAATAAACACTATTGTGTACAAAAAACATACAATTTCAAAAAAATACCTCAAACATCACTCCAGACAC
The DNA here is from genome assembly GCA_016801955.1 of Conus betulinus. NCBI lineage: Eukaryota > Metazoa > Mollusca > Gastropoda > Neogastropoda > Conidae > Conus > Conus betulinus. The sequence continues at coordinate 10,043 of JADBJO010000290.1, forward strand.
CCGAAACACACACTTCTGTCATTATCAATATCAGACATCCTTACTCAAACTTCACAGACTATAAGAGTAAAAATATATATGTTGGACATCTCTAATTTCATTTTGCCAAACAAAAACTTGGATCCATTTACACATTCCATACTCCTCCTCTTGCTCATGAAGTAGGAATGCTCATGGTGCAGTTAAAAGAATGTCTGTCTATAGGAACCATTCCTCAAGTCTCATTTCTCATATATTAAATAAAACCTTCTCTTCAGACTTTGTCAGACATGGAATCCCACAAGGTTTAGTGCTAGGCCCCCTCCTATTCTGCCCTTCATCAATGATTTACCGTTGGGACATTAGTTAGGCAAATTGATGATGTAATCAAGCAACTGAATGCAAATAATAAACCTGGTGTGCTACTCAGTATTGACTACACTCAAGCATTTGATCGTATTTCAAAAGGCTTTATGATAACTGCATTTAAAAAATTTAGTTTCGGGATGGATTTTATTAAATGGGTTGAAATAATAATGAAAAATACTATGAGTTGTGTGAATTACTGTGGTTGGATATCCGAGTATTTCCCAGTAGAAACAGGAATTCGTCAAGGTTGTCCATTTTCACCGTTGGCTTTTTGTGACAGCTATAGAAATCTTAGCAAGAAAAAAATAAGAATGGAGATCTGGTAACAATACTTTGGCTACTTTAATCAAACTTGCACTGTATGCGGATGATATAACTTTATTTCTGAAGGATGAGCACGACATGTTGCATGCACTTAACATATTATTTGATTTCTCGTTGTTTTCAGGATTGGAGATAAATCGTCACAAGACAGTGGCAATGTGGTTAGGAAGTAAAAAAACATTGTGAAAATGTATGGTACGGAATTTCTTGGAAAAATAGATTAAAAATTCTTGGAGTTCATTTTGTCAGTGATAGATGTGCTTCTTTGGTAATGGAAAACTGGTTGCAAAGAATCGATAATATAAAAAGAATTATTCATTCTTGAGAAAAATGAAATTTAAGTGTAATGGGGAAAGTATGTATTATAAAGACATTTTGATGTCTCAATTAGTCTACGTCATGCAGGCGTTGGTAATTCCAGACAATGTGCTTATAGAAATCAACAGAATACTTTTTAGTTTCTATGGCGTAAGCAAAACTGTAATAAAAGAGCATATGAAAAAGTTAAGAGAAATGTTATGTGTAAAGATTTTGAACAGGGAGGTTTGAAAATGATAGATGTCAGACAAATACAGTCAGCGTTTCTTCTGCATTGGGTAATACGTCTGTGGAGAGCCGGAGAAAATGAGAAGTGGTCCTTTATCCCGAAAAAGATTTTTGCTCCGTTTGGCAGTATTACGTGTGTTTCTATGCAAATGTTAATAGTGGTGTGCTTAAAGGTTTACATTTAGTTAATTTCTTTTTTCTGGAAAACAGTGTTAAAAACATGGTTAGATCTTAATAAGCATGATGGATCTTTAGCACGTTCTTCCCTTTTGTGGAACAACCGTGGCATTATATATCGGGGAAACATTCTTTTCTTTCCCGATTGGATATGAGGTGGTATACTGATAGTTCAGGATATGTTTGGTGCCAATGGAATGTTATCTTTGCCTGAAATACGTAATAGGATTGGAGACTCACCCTCCAGAACACTCGAATATAATGTAGTAACCGCTGCTGTCCGACAATATGTTTCAAGTGTAAGTGAAGAAGATCGGTGTAACAGTGATTTTTCAGATCCCCCTCTCTTTTGTGGCAAGAAACTGATAACCTGTAAAGAATTTCAGAAAACAATATGTATGTTGCAAAAATCGGATCCCTGTGCCTTTAACTTTTGAAAAAAAAAAAACAAATTTGGTATAGAATTAAACAAGAATGCTTGAGTACAAAAGAAACAACACGATTGAGAGTGCTGCAGTGGAAAATTTTGCATAACATTTATCCCACTAATATTATGCTATGCAAGATGAAAATACGTGATGATAAAAAATGTTCTTATTGTACTGACGAAATTGATTATATTGAGCATTTCTTTTATGAATGTCCAACTCTTTGATACTTCTGGAAAAATACATTTGCCAATTTATACTAGTACAGTGCGACATAATGTATCCTTATCTCTGGTTGATGTTCTAGTTGGAAAGCAGAAGAGCAACGATATCGATGCAGTGAACCTAAGAAAATTAATTATATAATTTTGATAGCAAAAATGTGTGTAAGTATTGCTAAAAAAGACTGAATCAAAATTACCAATGTCCATGATATTTGAAAATCAGTTAAGATATCGGAAAGTTTAGCAAAAAATCACATACACGCCCCCATACACGCACTTTCAGAACCATACATGCACACGCCTATACATACATTACTACGTGTGTACAATCAAGGATACACACACACACACACACACACACACACACACACACACACACACACACACACACACACACAAACACACGAATGTGTCGTCTCGCTTCTGGACCTTCCTTATGTTTTTCCTTTTTTTTTTTTTTTTTTTCGTCTCAAGGTCAACCCCTTGGGGACCAGGTCGATTTGTGAGACAATGTGTTCCCCACCTGTGTAAGAGTGTCTCTCCTTTGACCCCTTGTCCAGTCACTCCTGTTGCTGTCCTTGAAAATTTTCTTTTTTTTTTTTTTTTTTTTTTGCCAAGGATTGCTTTTGGAGATGTTCGACCGTATTTGTGAAGGTGCGAGGGGGAGTGATACTCAAAAAAGAAGGGGGGGGAAAGAAAAAAAAAGGGGGGGGGGGGGGGGGGGGGGAGGGAAGAAAGAAAGGGAGAAAAAAAAGGAAGGAGAAAAAAGAGAGAAAAAAAGGAAAAAAAAGGGGGTGTGAGAGGTCAAAAAAAGAAAGTAGGGGAGGCCGGCATAGAGAGAAGGCTCTTCCTTGAATGGATATGATTGAGAAGCATAGATTGATAGATCGATAGATGGGTAGATAGCTCAAGTGATAGACAGACAGAGAGAGACAGACAGACAGACACAGATTTTCAGAGAGATTTATGGAGAGAGAGAGGGGGGGTTGGGTTGGAGTGATAGGGAGGGAGTGGGGGATGGAGGGAGGGGAGGTGTTGGCAGATAGCGGGGGAGGATGACAGTAAGAGGTAAGAGGGAGGGGGATAAAAATTGAGAGTGAGGGAACTTGATTGAGAGAGGGTGGGAGAGTCTGGGGATAGGTAGGTGATAGAGGGTTGGGAAGCTAATAGATGAACAGGGAGGTTCGCTATGAGGTGAAGACGAGATATTGGTGATAGAGAGGGAGTGGGAGGGGGGGGAGGTGTTTTTTTTTTTTTTTTTTTTTTTTTTTTTGGGGGGGGGGGGGTGGATCTATAAAGAGATGAAGAGAAAGATGATGTAGCTTAGTTGATAAACTAAACCCGATTCTAATAACTTCAGTATCGTAGTATGTTTCATATTCCACCTTTTGGTTACCCAAACCCTATTATGTTTGAAATCCAGTGATTGCCATGTGTTATGTTTAAGTCCCTCCCTTCTAAATTCAAAGAAAGCGAAAGATTTCTTCTTTGCAACATAGAGCCTTATCTCCATGTAGGTCTCTTTGATAGACCGGGAATGTGGTGGGAGAAAAAAAAAAAAAAAAGGGGGGGGGGGGGGGGGTTACCGTTATCCATCACAGATGAAAAAGTCACGACAGATTTATTTGCTGTTGACTCCTCATTCAAATAAATGGTAGTGACCCACAAACAATACAAACTTCTCTACAGTAATGTCTAAATAAAGTGTCAGACAAGTGTAATTCACACTCGATGATCATCAACCAAGCCAAAACCAAATCTATGTTTGAAACCACTTGCTAAAAGCACACAAGTGGCTCCTCTTCACCTAAAACTTCAGCTGAATCGTATTTCTATTGAACAGGTAGATGAGCATCGTGTTTATGCCTAACAGTAACACCCATGATCTTCCTACTCTGAATCGTGGGCCGAGGTGACAAGACTCGTTTAGTTGTTGTCGTCATAGAAGTTGTCGCATGTGATTCTGAGTGACTTCTTGAATGCCATTGGCCTATCTGCGTCAACAAGGATAGAGGTAGGCCTGGCCTACAGCGCCGGATATTGACCCACCGCTTAACTAGGCCTATTGTTATCTTCTCATGCGAGCTCTTTAGTGACACGAAAGCAGGAACTTCGTATGAAAACATGAAAATGGCAGACGGATTATCTCTTGTGCTGTGGAGCCTCGCAGAATACTTCAACTATTTTTCTGTTACTCTTATTATACTCTGCTCTGGCTTGATGACAGCCTTCATCATAAGGTAAACAAATGAAATGGCTGTATAGACTCGTATAAGGAAATTCCTGTTTTACTCGCTATAAATCAACATTTATTGTATGATGCACATGATCATGTATCATAAAATATGATCATTGTTAAAAGAAAAACTAATCGAATGAACATAACTTAAGAAATACAATCAAAAATCTTCATTGTGTTCATAACTTCACAAAGTGACAAGAACTATTTCTACATACAGGTAGATATTACACAGTAACACTTGAGATTAAACTCAAAAAATTTTTTTTAGTAATTTTACAATGGCTAAAGTTTGACTAGCAATGTATGGCACTGCACAGATGCTGAAGTTATAACACCATAAAGTACAAAACAGTGAATTTTATCTTAATTCCATAAGAATATGAGGTTATTTTATTCCAGTGGGGGATTTCTCCTGACTCTAAAAAGTTACTTTTGGGGGTGCTGAAATCACTTTGAAGACTAGAAGTTCTGTGGAGTGTTTTATATATATCTGATGTGGTGTAAATGTCAAAATGACATTTTACCCCTTCTTAATTCACAACTTCACAGGGTACAGCCTGCACCAAGTGTAAAGGTACAGGTACACAATATCTTTTTCAAAGTTTCTTTGTAAACAGTTTAAATTAATTGGTGAAAAATGCTACACTGGCTCATTTACATAGAAAAAAAAAGCATGAGAAAGTCAGAGTTACTTTTCATTCTGAATTAAAAGGTGATTAATTTACAATCTTGAGATTTTTCATTAAAAGTTGGTGGTGTGAAGTAATGAACTCACCAACAAAAATGTCAAATTGTTATTTTTCTTTGTCATGACAACTTTAGATTATGCCTAAGAACTTAAAACACTTACAAAGATTTGAATTTTGATGGTGTATCTGTGTAGATAACTTTCACCTAAAATGTCTAGTAGATCCTTAAGAAAAATTCAAATTCTGCTGGCATTCTGAGGTCCAGTACTTTGGCTATATTCTCCACATCATCATATCACATTCCATTGCTTATAATGTTCAAAATGAAAGTTGTTAAAAATTTGCAGTATTGTAACTCAAACAATCAATGTGAGCATTGTTGCAATATACCTGATTCACACGAAATAAACAATTTTGTTTCCTCACTTCTGCATTGACAAACATGTCATCTATGTTCAAAGCAAGCAAGCAGAACAGTGGAACATTTAATTATCCATATTCAAACTTAGTGTGCTGATTTATGTGGCATACTTACCTTTTGATATTGGTCTTGTTATTCATGGGACACAACTCTCATGTACTTAAGGAGAGAGGTATCTGATCATCTTGACGACGAGTAAATCATAATGTCATAAGACACGAAAGGGCTTGTGCTCTGATTCTCTGAACACTTTTCTAACAAATAGTTGAAATACTACAATTTATTAACATATGAATGAAAATTGTGTTCATAAGATATAATGCTCTCAAGAAAATTTTAAGTCAAATATCATGTGTGCAGTATTCTGATGTTAAGATTAAAAAGAATCTGCTTTGTTTACTTTGTAGAAATGACAAAAGTATATTTAATTCAACTGCTTATGGTTATGATTTCACTGTCAGTTCATTAATTTTATGGTTATTCAAAACTGAATGCCACATACTAAAGCTGAATGTTGCATATCAAATTCATATAAAAAGTTACCCATTCACACTGAATATTTGCATGATCAGTATCTGCCACATGTCCTCGAATTCTACCATGATAATGTTTACATCAGAAGAAGATGGATAATGGTTACTGTGTGGATTAGAATTGAAAGTATTGGTGTTTTTGAAACACATCATTTTAATGTGTCACAGTCTCTCTCTCTCTCTCTCTCTCTCTCTCTCTCTCTCTCTCTCTCTCACACACACACACACACACACACACACACACACACACACACACACACACACACACACACACACACACACACACACACTCGCTCACTCACTCACTCACACACACACACACACAAACACACACACACACACACACACACACACACACACACACACACACACACACACGTCTAAACTGCATAGAAACTTGGCTAACTTGACTACAAATTATTAGTGACAGCATGTAATTTTCTCACCAACGTTTTCAGATTTCCACTGCCTTTATCAACTTGACAAGAATTAAGCTAGTGCCCTTATTTTCACTCTGAACACACCACTTTGTGCTTTGCGCCATGTACTTCTCTATCATTGTATCAACCAGTCCTGTTCAAACCCAGTGGGTGTGCAGTACTGGCAGCCTGATTTACTATGTTTTAAAACTGTAGTATTTTGAACGTACTCCCAGAGGCCTTTCGATAATGAGTTGTGGCTTATTGTTGTGTTTTTTTTTTTTTTTTTTTTTTTTTTTTTTCTTCAGGAGCATGAAAATTTTGATATGCTATATCTGCTGCAAAGTTGAGTTTGAAATGTGACTATTTTTTTTTTTTTTACTACAGTTTTAGAAAAGGGAAGCGGTTGAAAAATTGTATCAACAATACATATTCTGCTGTAGTTAACAATATGTAAACATTAAAACAGTGATTTCATTTTTCACCAGATTGCAAGTTTAGGGCTTTTCTTATCTGTGTTGTTTGTCTTTAACTCACTGTTGTGTGCTGTAATTTGTAAATGTCTTAGTGAAATGTTTGCCATAAACTACAGTGTGAACATGTTAGCATGGATAGTGCGACAGGAGTCAAGGGGGAAATGCTGACATGGCCTAGTATGAAAAAGCAGCAAATGAGATGACTAATTCAAATCTTGTGAATATATATGGTAGATCATTTATTTGTCACTGACTATAACCAGTACCATACCTAAACCCTATTTGAATTACAATGTATAGGCTGAACGGAGATAATTTGGGACGCTATCATAATGGAGTCAGCCAGGGGGGATCATCCCTGGCCTACCAGAAAGACGTGACGTCATTCAGCAATCCGTTTTTTTCTCAAGCTGTCCTCATCCACAGTTTCCAGTCTTGCAAGTATGTACCATGCTAGACTTGTGCCTGAGGTTGTGTGTTTGTGACCCATTCTGTCTTGTGACAATGGTGTGTGTGTGTGTGTGTGTGTGTGTGTGTGTGTGTGTGTGTGTGTGTGTGTGTGTGTGTGTGTGTGTGTGTGTGTGTGTGTGATTGTGGATATACAGGCATGTGTAATAATGTAATAAAACATACATCTTTGTATATATATATGCTTTTTTTATAATTATTATTATTATTATTATCATTATTATTATTATTTATTATTATTATCATTATTATTATTGTTATTGTTATTATTATTGTTGTTTGTTGTTAGTGGTAGTAGTAGTAGTAGTAGTAGTAGTAGTAGTAGCATTGTTGTTATCACTTATTGTTATTATTATTATTATCATCATTATTAATATGTACATTTTGTATGTGTGTCTGCTCTGAGTCTGTATTTAAACTCAGCCATGAAGTTATAAACAAGCTTGATAAAGTTGATCTGCTTAAAAAAAAAAAAAAGTCTCTTGAACATATATTCACACGCATAAAAAGCATGTTTAACTGTACTATGAATTTCAAAAATGGACACTTTTTTGTTTTTTTTTTTTTTTTCCAGACGGAGTTTGGGCAGAAGTGTCCTGCTTGGTGCCATGTAGGTGCATGTGTATTGGGGAGCTTTGGTCAACCCTCTGCATGCTGCTTTGCTGAAATCAGGAACAGATTTCCTGGAGGATGTGCGCACTAACGTGCTGTTGAGCGGCGACTGTTTAGCCACGGAAAGACACAGGTGCAGAATTGCTTTGTTTTGAGTTTCCCTTGGTGTGTGATGGAAGAGAGGCTGTTATTTTTTTGTTGTGTTTTTTCTTTCTAATGGAATGCATCAGTTGTTTGAATTGTACATTCTGACTTCTGAACCTCGGAATCTGTGAAATTAGTGATCTGAATGTTTGGGCTTTTGTTTGTTTGTCCATTTTTTTTCTCCGAGTTAGTTCCAGTTCTGTAATAATTGCTTAAAAAATGGTTTCAAAGGTTGTTCTAGTAAGGTTGAATGCCAGATGAATGAATCAATCTTCACGTAATAATAGAGTATGCTTAAAATTTGCAAATCTAATTAGCAACCCAGCAACTAGGGGCTCTTTTATTTTTCCTCTGTCTTTTCATATGGTTATATAGCATTTTTTTTTTTTTTACTTTCAGCCTGCAGACAGAAGGAAAGAATCCAATACATCTGACAGTGCCAGAGGAAGTAGATGCTGACAAACTGGGGCCCACTCCACGACAGCGATACCCCTGTGTACTGGTTATGACAACCAGAAACAGCTTGGATGCTTTGGAATATACTGATGTGGTGGGTTGGATTTGATGTTTATTATCAGTTTTGCTCTTGATGCCTGTAATATCTGATGCCATCTTTGAGTCAGATGACGAGAGAAAATGGTAGCTGGCTGAAAGATCATGATTATGATACCTGTGAAAAAGTCCTAGACCGCAAGGTGACACAGTGGAGTTCATTCACTTTACTCAGACACAGTTTATGTCCCTTCTTTGTTCTTTTGCCTTGAAATTTTATTTATGTCCCTTCTTTGTTCTTTTTACCCTGTGAATTTGATCTTGCACTATCATTGTCACTATATATTATCGTATAGTGCTCCTGCCAATTATCATACTGTATCTGTACAATTACCGTACTGTATATCTGTACGTCTATGACAAAGTAAGCTAAAAATCATGTTGTATAGTGGAGGGAAAGACTGAATCAAGGTGGTCAGACAAGATATGTATGTGTGTGTGAGAAAGAGGAAGCAAGCGAGAGAGAGAAGTGTGTGTGTGTGTGTGTGTTTGGGGGAAGAGGGTGGGTGTAAATAGGTTGTCCTTGTATGCTCTCTAATTGTTATACACGACCCTATGTCTGGTAATTTGATAACATGAGGTGGAATTCAAAGCAAGAGAAATGTGATTGTTGTGAGGTAATACTGAAAGGACTCTTGTCAGAAGCATGGGTGTCATTATTCAGGTCTTTTGGGATGTTTTTCTCTGCAAGTGAATAACGTGAGTAAACCAAAACTCATGTGCAGTCTTTCCATTACTTTTGCTGAAGTAGTAGCGTGAAGGTGAAACCTTTCATTGTCCTTGTGTGTAACTGTGGATAGCAATGTGCTGTGTTCAGGTGGCTGTGTGTAACTGTGGTTAGGCTGTGTGATGTGGTGCAATGTGCTGTGTTCAGGTGGCTGTGTAACTGTGGATAGCGATGTGCTGTGTTCAGGTGGCTGTGTGTAACTGGATAGTGATGTGCTGTGTTCAGGAGGCTGTGTGTAACTGTGGATAGCGATGTGCTGTGTTCAGGTGGCTGTGTAACTGTGGATAGCGATGTGCTGTGTTCAGGTGGCTGTGTAACTGTGGATAGCAATGTGCTGTGTTCAGTGGCTGTGTAGCTGTGGATAGCATGTGCTGTGCTGTGTTCAGGAAGCTGTGTGTAACTGTGGATAGCGATGTGCTGTGCTGTGTTCAGGTGGCTGTGTGTAACTGTGGATAGTGGTGTGCTGTGTTCAGGTGGCTGTGTAACTGTGGATAGCAATGTGCTGTGTTCAGGTGGCTGTGTAACTGTGGATAGCGATGTGCTGTGTTCAGGTGGCTGTGTAACTGTGGATAGCGATGTGCTGTGTTCAGGTGCTGTGTATAACTAGATAGTGATGTGCTGTGTTCAGGAGGCTGTGTGTAACTGGATGGATAGTGATGTGCTGTGTTCAGGTGGCTGTGTAACTGTGGATAGCGATGTGGTGTGTGTGTTCAGGTGGCTGTGTGCTGTGTAACTGTGATAGCAATGTGCTGTGTTCAGGTGGCTGTGTAGCTGTGGATAGTGATGTGCTGTGCTGTGTTCAGGTGGCTGTGTGTAACTGTGGATAGTGATGTGCTGTGTTCAGGTGGCTGTGTAACTGTGGATAGCAATGTGCTGTGTTCAGGTGGCAGGTGGCTGTGTAGCTGTGGATAGTGATGTGCTGTGCTGTGTTCAGGTGGCTGTGTAACTGTGGATAGCGATGTGCTGTGTTCAGGTGGCTGTGTGTAACTGTGGATAGTGAAGTGCTGTGTTCAGGTGGCTGTGTGTGTAACTGTGGATATAGCGATGTGCTGTGTTCAGGTGGCTGTGTGTCAGGTGGCTGTGTTGTGGCTGTGTGTAACTGTGGATTGCGATGTGCTGTGTTCAGGTGGCTGTGTAACTGTGGATAGCGATGTGCTGTGTTCAGGTGGCTGTGTGTAACTGTGGATAGCAATGTGCTGTGTTCAGGTGGCTGTGTGTAACTGTGGATAGCGATGTGCTGTGTTCAGGTGGCTGTGGATAATGATGTACTGTATTCAGGTGGCTGTGAGTAACTGTGGATAGCGATATGCTGTGTTCAGGTCGCTGTGGATAATGATGTACTATATTCAGGTGGCTGTGTGTAACTGTGGGATAGTGAAGTGCTGTGTTCAGGTGGCTGTGTGTAACTGTGAATAATGATGTGCTGTGTTCATGTGTCTGTGTAACTGTGGATAGCGGTGTGCTGTGTTCAGGTGCTGCTGTGTGTAACTGTGAATAATGATGTGCTGTGTTCATGTGTCTGTGTAACTGTGGATAGCGGTGTGCTGTGTTCAGGTGGCTTTGTGTAACTGTGGATATAGTGTGCTGTGTTCAGGTAGGTGTGTAACTGTGGATAGCAATGTGCTGTGTTCAGGTGGCTGTGTGTGAACTGTGGATAGCGATGTGCTGTGTTCAGGTGACTGTGTAACTGTGGACAGCAGTGTGCTGTGTTCAGGTGGCTGTGTGTAACTGTGGACAGCAGTGTGCTGTGTTCAGGTGGCTGTGTAACTGTGGACAGCAATGTGCTGTGTGTTCAGGTGGCTGTGTAACTGTGCTGTGGATAGCGTGTGCTGTGTTCAGGTGGTTCAGGTGGCTGTGGTGAGCATTCTACACCTGAAGGACAGCAAGTGTGCCATGGAGACCCCATCATAGCACAGTATGCCAGTATGCCAAAATGGCAGGCCAAGCTGTCTATAATCTCCAGGTCAGAGGTGGTTGTGTGTTCCTGTAGCTCTGGTGTATGTTTGTGTGTGCGTGCATGCATGCGTGCATGTGTGTTTTTGATCTATGTGTGTGTGTGTGAGTGGTGTGCTATATATGTGTATGTGTGTGAGTGGTTTTTATATATATATATGTGTGTGTGTGTCTGTGTCTGTGTGCGTGTGCATTTGTAAATGTATGCATGCGTGCTTGCATGCATAATGATAATGTATTTCCTAAGGAAGTGTGGGATTGTGTTTCTCGCATGGCTGTAGCGTCTGTCTTTCTTTCTTTCTTTTTAGTATGGGCCTTTTTTCTGGAGACAGTTGTATGGGTATTATAATGAATATTATTATGCTTTCTACTTTCCTAGCATTCTTCCTGTTTTCAGCGTGGGTAATACATACATACATTCTGCGGGCGGGAGAGTGTTGTGTAGACATAGAAAATTGAGACATGTGCTCTTCCTTTCTTGTCAGTTGCTGCCTTTTGATTTTGGTGCTCCTGTGTTTGCCAGCCTACTGAAGGTTTTACTCCTGATTGGAAAGATTAGTGATAGAGCTGTTTTTTGAGTGAGGATTAATGGCAGTGAAATAGTACTTACTTACTGAGTCCCATTGCGCTTGCCAGGGCATAGGCCATCAACAACTGCACGCCAACAATCACGGTCCTAGGCAGTCTTTTCTGTTTCGCCCCAGCTGTAGCCCATCTACCAAGCGTCCGCTTCCAGGTCCTGCCTCTAGGTGTTTCTTGGTCTGCCTCGCTTCCTTTTGCCTTGAGATTCCAGGTCAGAGTTTTTTTCTGGTGGTGGTGTCCGGGGGCTTTTGGAATATGTGTCCCGTCCACTGCAGTGATATAGTAAAAGTGCAAAAATAGCTTGTATGGAGATGTGGTCACCACTACTGTATTCATGTCTGATCAGATTTTTTTTTTTTTTCTCTTTTTCCAAGCCCCCTCCATATAAGAAGAGAAAAAAAGAAAGGGTGGTGGAGGGGGGGAAGCATACTCTAAACAGAGTACCGTATGTTTATTATCCGTTTTTTTTTTTTTAGAATGTTCTTATTGATAAGACAGTTATAAGTTAGTTGTATTGTTTAGATGAGGTCATTGATATAATACCTGATTTGAACACTTTTATTACTACTCAATTATTTTGATCATTAGTTGTTGTTAAAAACTTTTTTTTCTTTTTTTTTGTAACTGAGTTTTATACTTTTACACTAATAAGCATTGCAGTATGAAAACTTGAATTCAGATCATTCCTTAAAGTCTAATTACTTCTGAATTTTCAGCCATTGTTCTTTGCCTCCGATTTGGACGAGGATGACAGTAGACCTGGTTCTCAGCACGTCAACAACATGAAGAGCTCAACAGAGGAAGAAAAAAACAAGACCTGCAGTGCACAGGAAGCAGACACTTCACAGCTGTCCAGACACATTGGTAATGCAGCGAATCAGGACACAGACACAAGTGGCAGGCGGAGTTCTGATACCTTGAACACACCTCTTCCAGAGCCTGGCGGTGAGGTCTACGATGGTGGTTCACAGGACCTCAGACCAGCTGGTGGTGGTGGCAGCAGTGGAGACACAGATTTCCCCCACAAGCATCCTCCCCGCAACCAGATCTGACGTGGCAAAGTGTTTTCCCAGAGTGCATCGTCTGCCAGAGCCGGCCCTTGAATTGTGCTCTCCTGCCTTGCCGCCACACCTGCGTTTGTCAAGTGTGTTTCCACAAACTGGATCGGTGCCCCATGTGTCGGAGTCACATTGAATCCTACTTCACTCTCAGCGATGAGGATGATGACGATGACATTGGGGCAAGCTCTCTCCGGGGGATGAGGCTGTTGCATCAGACCTGCAGAGTAGATTTGAACGGTTCAATCACAGGTTAAACAGTTTTGTTTGGGTTTGATTAGTTATTATGACTTTTCCTATTTATGGGTGGCTTTAATTTATTGGTTTGCTTAAAAATTCATGTAATTATTACTGAACATCTTGTGTTCAGTATTTCTTTAATATGACTGATTTGTGAATCAGCAGAAAAAATATTGTTGTTCTGAGATAAAATTGCCTCCCTTTTGTTTTGGATCTATTATCGTTAAAGGATAAGCTGCATGTTTTGCACTTTAGATATTTTTGTTTGTTTGTTTTTGTTTTTACAGATTACCAGTGAGATTATTTGATAGCTTTTAGGAAAAAAAAAAGGAGAAGACAAAACAATGGTGTATACCTGTTGACTGGTATTATTAATACCCAGTATTAGCTCCAAGGAATTGTCAGTCAACACCAAAGTCAGGCTCTTCAACACTGACATCAAAGCAATTCTATTGTATGGAGCGGAAACATGGAGAACTACAGTTGCCACCACCAAGAAAGTGCAGGTGTTCAACAACTGCCTGTGCAAGATTCTCTGCATCCAATGGCCAGACACCATCAACAACAACGAGCTCTGGAGAGAACAAACCAGCTGCCCGCAGAACAGGAAATCAAGAAACGATGGCTGGATTGGACATATGCTGCGAAAGCCTGCAAGCAACACCACCAGACAAGCCCTAACATGGAACCCCCAAGGAAAATGAAAAAAAAAAGGTCAGCCAAGGAACACCTGGCGCAGGGACCTGGAAGCAGACATCAGGAACATGGGGATGACTTGGAACCAGCTGGAGAAAAGAGCCCAGGACAGAGATGCCTGGAGGTCCTTGGGCGTTTTCTGCTGCCCTCAAGAAGTATGTTTCTTGTTTGTGTATTGAACTGTCTGAAAGTCAGATCATGGTTACTTACTTTGTTCAACAACATTAAAAAATGGTAATGGTAGCAGTATTTGCAGTTGAGCACTTGTAACCTTTCTGTGCTTTGTTTTTGGTTTTTTTTGGGGGGTTTTTTGCTTTTCTTTTGAGCAGTGAGGCACTATTTGTACATCAGCGAAAATTTGTAAAAAAAAAATGCATCGAAATCTGAAGACATAAAAAAGAATTTTGCTGTCTCCGGTGTTTACTACAGTTTGTTTTGCTTTACTGCAATTTGTTATACAAGGTGCAAAGCCCAGGACGTCAAGAGACCATTTCGTATCCATGTCTGTGTATGTATATATATATATATATATGTAAGTCATTTTATTTTATATATATATATATTTTATGAAGGTGTAAATTAAAGAATTTGTGATAATGTTAATTAACATGTAAGCATAACCTTGTGTTTGTTCTCTCTCATAGTAATTTCCAAACATTTATTACCATATGACTTGATTCTTCAAGTAAGGTTGAGCTGCTATGGGGTGATAGGTGGGAAATAGAACATGTTCAGTTTTCTTTACATTTGATGGCCATACCACATGCACCATTCATACAATATATCCTTTTCTTTCACAGACAACATATTTTATCATTGTTTTTTCTCACACACGCTTGTTGATGGACAATATTTTTGACTCAACAGCCAGGGGAGCTGGTTACAGGTCTTGTGGTCTGCCCAGAAAGGCCTCCGTCATAATACTAAAGCCATGAACACTTGAAAATTTTTTTTATTTTTAATGTGTATTCTTTTAATTGTGTATTTTGAAGGAGAAGAGATGAGCGAGTATTTTTATTTTTTTTTTTTTTTTTTTAATAGACGTAAAGGGTAAAAGCTGTTGTTACGCATATTTCGAATTTAGTCAGTTTTAAGTTAGTTGCAAGTCCTTTGGTTTTCTCTAAAAAATGTCACTGTTATGAAAGCGTGCGATTACTTTAAAAGTTGATTGTGTGTATGTGTATGTGTGAAAGAGATTGTAATGATGAAAGCACAGATTTAACATGTAGTAAAGATAACCATGATCTATCTATCGAATGTTACTATGGAACGTTGATTGAATGGAGTAAAACTTGCGTTATTTTCATGTTTGTGGCTACTGATTTATGAATGCTGTGGAAGGATTTTAAAAAGTACAATGTTTGCTGCTTGTGCCTCTGATGATGGGCAGGGGTGTAGCAGTGGTAGTAGTAGTATAGGGAGTTGTAGTTGTAAAGCTGTTCGTCTTTTCACAGAATTATGTGATATTACTCTAGGAGAGAGAGAGAGATATATATTACTGGGATAGAGTGAGAGAGAAAGAATGGGCAGTGTGCATGGAGAACAACTAATCGGTATTTAATATGACGCAAGCAGAAGTCTGTACATAAGGTTTTATCTGCAGATTTCAGTGTACTTTTAAGCAGGGTGCAAGGAGAACAACTGATTGATATTTAATATGATGCAAGCAGAAGTCTTGACATATAAGTTTTATCGGCAGATTTCAGTGTACTATATAAGGTGATTTTACACAGGTGGTTTAAATGTGTGATGCATCTATATAGCATGTGTGATGATAATGTTGATAGCATGTGTACATTTGCTTTTGTTGCTGGATGGTTTATTTGCAAGGAGGGGATGAAGCAACAGCTCTGACATGCCCCTTGTGTTGGCTAAGCTGTAAACAACATGAATGAATGCATGGAAGCAGTCATGAAGTGAAAAAGAGACTGGTTTAGCAGTGAATTAGAACAGCAAGGCTATTGTGAATAGAGGAGGTAAGGAAAAAATGTATTCAAGTGGCATGTGCCCTACAAATTTTTGATGTTTTTATATAGCATTTTCTGATGATTGTACAGCTTAGGTTTTTCTTTTACGTTATGTATTATACAGCAAGGTACAACGTTGATGACAAAAATTGCAAAAATTCAAAGAAAGAAAATCTGCCTACAGCCATTCAAGCATGCAAGTCCCGTATATGCCCCTAGACTTCCATCGTGTCCAGTGCTTTTAATGATCTTTGATTGGTTTATCACACACTACCTACCAGTGACCAGCACCTTCAGTCTGCTCTTGGACACACACATCTGTCTGTGTATACATGGATAAATAGCAGCTCTGAACAGGCTAATTGTTGTCATGAATGGCACTATGGTTTTTTTTTTTTTTCCTCTTTCATGCACTCACAAGTGGCATACAACACATTCGCTCCAGCTCCCTTATCCTATTCACATCTGGAATTGTTCCATTGCCATTCTCGGCACCAACAATCCATGGAATCGTCTCCTGGTCAACATATGCAGAGTTTATGTCTCCTAATTGATAGCCACATTGAACAGTCACTCATTTAACTGTAATCAATTGCTGCTATGCCCCTTTTCCTCCCCCGGTCTTTCTTCAGTGGCCCTTCCTGCCCACTCATGAGATTTTTTTCAACCAACAGTTCAACACCAGTAAGGATTTTTCTTTGTTCATATTATTTTATTCAATGCGATTATCCTTGTATGTAAAACATATGCCAAGTAAGAAATCCTACCGCAAAAATTTGTGTAAGTGCAAGGGTGGCTATGTGGATGGGCAGTGGCGTGGAAGCATTGTTTAAGAGCTTGTTTTGAAGAGACCTGATTGTTTTTCTTTGAATCATCAGACTGGTTCTTTTGTAAAAGGAAGAAAAATTGTTACCAAGTGCAACTGTGTGAAAAGTGTGCTGATTTCTCCAATGTCACTTCAGCTTCCTGTGAAATGAAGGAAGACTTGCAGTGTCATGTTTATGAGGGTTTAAGATTTTGTTTGTTATTTATTTAATTATGGAACAGTAGCTGTTAAAGTGGTCATAAGAAAAAATGAACAGAATGATGATGTGATATATTGTAATATTAAGTGTTTCAGAATTGTGTGCTTGAGTGATATATTGTAAATAATGAGTCTCAGATTTGTGTGCGTGTGAGAAATGGCTGTTACTTGAAATTGCCATTTGGTTTTTGTTCCCAGTGTTTTCTGAAGACAAGTTAACATCAGAAAGTTCAGTGGCAAAATTTGTGGCCCTTCTTCACAGATCAAGGCAGAAAATATATCATTAACCCCTTCGCTGATATCATATTTTGCAAAGTCCCATGCTGGACGAAACAGAAAGAGTGTTGAATCATGACGAACAGCGTTTGTCAACTGGGCATTGCAGACGGCATTTTATATGATGAATGCCGTTCGTCAACAGCGCAGTGAAGAGGTTAAAGCTTTGGCACAGTCATTTTTTCTATTGTTCTGTGGATCAGATCAGATGATCGTCATATCACTATCAACAGGTGGGTTTTTTTTTTTTCTGGTCATCCATCTTTTTTTGTGCACCATTTTCTTGCCTTTGTTCTGGAAACTCTTTTATACTTATATTTTCTGGTCACAATGTATGACATACTGGGCTTGTTTGTGTTTTTGTTATGAGCAGGCCATTAGGTTGTGAAAATAGTACACACTGTTCAGGGTTGGCACTAGCTGTCCATATTACATTGTCTCTCCTTATACATTCTTTTTTTTTAACTCTTTTTTTTTAGTTCTGACAGTGCTAATTAAGCAGAAAGGCTGGCCTTCTCAACTTGGAAATGGGTGGGAGAACTTTAGCTATCATGTCATTAATTGGTTTTGTTGTTTGGTTGTTGTCCCTTTCCTCCCCCCCCCCTCTCTTTGCTGCCCCTTAGGATGCAACCTTTTTTTCTATACAAGTTTTTTTACCTGAAAGGGACGTGGAGTTCTGTTCAGTTTCAGTAAAACAAATATCTGTAAACGATTGATATGTATGGCAAAGGATGCTTGTTAGCTGTGTAAATTGAACTCTTGTTTCTGATGTTGCTTTCAGTGCAAGTCAGGTCTGTTGCTGGCAGAAGTTTTCTGAACAGAAAGCATACACTTCCCTTTTCCACATCAGTAATTACTGTTCTTTCATACACTACAGAAAGTCTTCATGTCATAGCTGGCAGCTTTCATGGTGATTGCTAATCACAGACAGGTGCAGCATCAAACTTGAAGGGGGGGGGGGGGGGTTACTGATTCCTGAAAATTATTTCTACAATCTGCTCGTATCTAATCTAGCATTTGCATGTGGAAACTGCTTCAAGTGTGCTTGTGAAATGAATTCCATTGATCTGGGAGAGGATCTACCATTATGATTAGATCCAGAGACAGATGACTGTTGGCTTTGTACTTACAATCCCCTTAGAATATTCAAAAAAATTCATTTACAGCCATTCACATTCAAGACACATTGGTGATTGCTTTGTGAAATGTGAATTTATTATATTCTTTTCATAAATAAAGCAAACATAAGTACACAAACTGAAAAGAACAGTTCAAAGAAGATACATAAAACAGGCATTCACTGTTGGCTCTGCAAACCTGCTTCCTTTTAGATGTAACATGCCATCAGAGTGCTACATTCACAATAATAAAATTGCTACGTTAGAGTCAGAAAAAAAGCAGTAATTTAAAAAATGTTTTGTTTGTTTAATGCTGATCTATATTGCAAAACGAATGGACTTGAAGTGACATCAAGAGAGATCACCTGGGTCCTCAAGTATGACATTTTTCTCAAGGCAATAATTTATCACCAGTGGGAGTTTTCTTTTCATAACCAGTAATTGGACAGAGTCAAAGCAAATTTTCTCATCTCCTCATGGAGATAATCTGTCATTATCCTGTTAGTTCACTTTCCTCAGTCCAAAAACATATATCATGGCAGTTAAAGGGAAAAAGCAGCAAAGAACATGAAGCAAAAAAAAAAAAAAATTGAATAAAGACCCAGCCACGCAATGTTATTGTGAGGCATACTTGACAGAACACTCTTTCATCATATATCAATGGTTAACATGCAGACCACATTTTCCGCATTATGTGCTGACTTGACCTCAAGAGTGTTGCATGGCAGAACAAAGGCTGTGAGCTAACTTGTGAAACCTGCTGTGAATCAAATGGCAGGTAGCAACACTCATATCATGAAAATGATACTCTAGGCCGGCTCCAGGTTTTATTGGCAGGTCAGTTTATCTGTCAATCAAAACCATTAAGTTAAGAAATAAAACTTTTTCAACACAAAGAGAAAACAAACAATTCAAGTTCAGAATTTCACTAATCTCATTTTCTTTGTGTACACCATCTTAGCAAGTAGTTTTTTTTTTTTTTTATAAACATCCTAATGTCATGCATGTAAAATGAACAAAGTAAGTACATTTCAAAAGGCATGTTGTATGTAAACATTTGTCCATACGTTGTGATCAATTTGCGTTTTGTATGCCTGTTGCAAATGGAGAGAAAAATGCTTTGACTGAAGAAAATGGTCATTCTGAATGAAGAGAAAAAAATCAGAAACCTTAGTTGGATATGGATATTATTGGGAACATAAAAGTTATAGTCGCATGTCATTATGTATTACATGCGATTATTCAATAAGCAAGAGTTTTAATACAAAAAAAAAAATGTATGATAAGTGTGACTTGAGATTATTCAATTAACAGTTACCTAAATGAGAGTGTTTGCCAAGACTTGCGGCTCAATGACTCTAATGTCATCAAGATTGGGGATATCACAAGAAGCAAAATGTTTTCACATGAAGAGATATTACAGAAATGTACACTTTTCTTATATCACAGGGCACAAAAAATCACTTAGAAATAACTAACTGAATCATCATAAATGACAAGATTTCTTGATGCTAAAATATAAACAATGAAGGTGTAACAGAAGTTAACAAAATGCAAAGCATGTAAACGTGCTCCCAGTTCATCTTGAATAGGCATAAGATATTCCATAAAGAGAAAAAAACTGTTTGGGGCTGTTATAGCCATTGATAATGGCTATTCTGGTGAACATCAGGCATCATCTGTGACCCACAATGAACATACCTACAAATTTTCAGAAAAATCGGCCACATACTTTCTGAGATATTCCATAAAGAAGAAGAGCCAATATGGTTCGTTATAGTTGTTACTAACGGCTACAATGGTACACTAAAACATCAGGCATCATCCGTGACCCATATTGAACATACCTACAAATTTTCAGAAAGATCGGCCACGTACTTTCTGAGGCATTCCATAAAAAAGAAAAAACTGTTATGGGCCGTTACAGCCATTAGTGATGGCTATAACAGTAAAATAAAACATTGGGACATCATCCGTGATCCATAATGAACATATCTACAAATTTTCAGAAAGATCGACCACATACTTTTGGAGATATTCCATAAAGAAGAAAAACCGTTATGGGCCGTTATAGCCGTTAGTAATGGATATAACGGTAATCTAAAACATCAGGCATCATCCGTGACCCATAATGAAACATACCTACAAATCTTCAGAAAGATCGGCCAAGTACTTTCTGATGTATTCCATAAAGAAGAAGATCCGTTATGGGCCGTTATAGCCATTAGTAACAGACGTAATGGTAAACTAAAACATCAAGCATCATCTGTGACCCATAATGACATATCTGCTAATTTTCACAAAGATTGGCCAAGTACTTTCCGAGATATTCCATAAAGAAGAAAAACTGTTACGGGCCGTTATAGCCATTAGTAACGGCTATAACGGTAAACTAAAATAGGACATCATCCATGACCCATAATGAACATACCAACAAATTTTCAGAAAGATCGACTCTGTGGTTTTGTCTGGAGCGAGTGGAACTCATTTGACCACAGACAGACAAACACACACACACACACACACAGACAGCATTTCTTCGTTCCTATTCTAAAGTACTCCCTGTTCTATAAGAACTGGGAGTACAAAACGAGAAAAGGGTAGAGCAATACCAACATCCTTCTTGAATGTTATATTTGATTACAGTAGGCAGTCAGTACATATGTCGACCGATAGACTTCCAACATTCTTGTTATTAATGGGAAGTGACCATGCGAAGTAAAGGTTGCACATGTGTGGAGAAGAGAGTTTTCAAAGGAAGTGGCTGTATCATCATGAGTGAGTAAAGTTTGATTAGTTCTTGTTGGACATTCAGTTGGAGATTTTTTGAGATATTTCACATTTATTTATGGACTCTATGCCCCCCATGGTACAAGGTAACTAATGTATGGATTTACTTCAAAGTGGTGGGTACTGGACTGATGGAACGTCAGGTTTAATCAACAACATCTTGAAGTCTTTTCAATTTCTCCATGTCAGTTGGAAGAAACTCACAGGAGAGCTGGACATCAGAAAGTCTTTCTCCTCCAGTCAACTTTTTCAGCCCTGAACTCTTTACTCTTTTAGGGAGCCAAGATGCCTTTCAACAGCGTTTTTTTTCTTCTTTTTTTTTTTTTTTTTTTTCCTTTTGCTGCAGCACTGCCTGGATTCAAATTGAATGGTCAGGCATCCTGGGGGCAAGTCTTACTTACTCAGCACTTTCTGAAAGAGGGAGTTAAATACTGCCATGGTTACAAACATAGCACAGGACAAGTCTTGTCCTTTGCTTTGTTTGTCTGTGTCCTTGGCGGGTAACTAATCCCTCTCTTTCAAAATTTTGCTTCATTTTCCGCCCTCAGTCACTCTGTTTTGATACTCAGCATTTGTTTTAAGAAGGGAAATTCAAGCCTTATGGAATTCACTTTTGTTCCTCCTGGACCAGATCCATCTGGAATTCTTTTCAGCTGTTCCTGCTATTACCATTATGGCTCTGGTCTGGTCTTTTTCTCCTAGATGTCAAGAGCTCATTCATGAGATCATGGGTAGATGTATAAACACTTACATTGGGCATACTGGTTGTATATTCTCATCTTACTGGTTGTAGATGTTATCAAGTTTTCATTTTAAAGAGTGTATACAGCTTAGGATTTTCCTGTGGTGTTAATTTGTTTCTCGAGAGGCCGTGTTTGCTGGTATGGCAAGTGCTGTTGCCAGTTGGTGTCTCCTGTTTTTAGAGAATGAAGGAATGCTTTTTGAGCTAAAAGTAGAGGTCTTGGCATGGTTTAGAGATCTGCACTTCATGTGTAGTAACATAGCCATGGAACAATAATGGCACAACACCTGATGTGATGGCCAAATGGGGGGCTGAAATAGCTCATTTGGTAGAGCGCCAGACTCGTAATCTTGGGGTTGCGGGTTCAAATCTCCGCCGTGCCATTTTGGTATAGGGGGATTTTTCTGACTCCATTTCCCATACAGTCCTTCGAATGAGACTATAAACCGAGGTTCCATCTGTGAACACACGCACAACATCTTGCACACACACAAAATCCCATCATCAGCTTTCGGAAGAGAAGGCCAGTTTGGCCATTGGTATGGATGACACGTTACACATAGCATGCACCTTCCCCGAAGTTGGAGTATGGCTGCCTTAATGGCAGGATAAAAAAAATGGTCATACACACAAAACTCCACTCCCTCTGTTGGGTAGATGGGATTGATCCTTGCCTTTCTATACAGGGGGTGTCCGCAGGAGTATCAGCCTGCGCGTACTCATCAAAAAAAAAAAGAAGACATTTAAAACCTGAAATTGTTAATGCTGTTTGGGCCAGCAGTACCAGTATACACTGTAGCCTTGAAGAAAAAGAAAGGCATGTCAGAATTAAATCTTGAAGTAAATTTTCATTTTCACTTTTGTCCCTGGTGTTCTTACCGTCCAACATTTCTCTCAGGCTGCAAGTCTTCCAGAACAAACTGGAAACTGGGAACAAAGCAACTGTTTTGGTCGTCTTGGGTATTTTCCAATTCCGCAAAATTTTCTTGGGGTACTTTCTGGTTCCTCCACATTTAGGCAAAAATGATATTCTGTTCATCGCTTATCTTTCTTGATTATTCGTTTGGTATGGTGTGATTGAGTGCAAAAGAATGCTGTTGCGATTACCTGAAGCTGATGAGTCCAGACGTTTGAGAACTGACTTCCAGTCAAGCCATGGGTCTGCAGTACTTACAGTAATAGTGAATAAGTAGGGGAGAGAGAGAGAGAAAAAGATGATATAGCTGACAAAAAAATCATGCTGATACCTTAAAACGAATCAGAAATCATGTGCAAAAGCACTCATATATGGGAATGGTTGGATGAACTTGGTGACAATGGTCTAATGTACAAACTCTCTTGCCAGAAGAGCCGGTATGTGTTAAAATGTCCCTTATTTTCTACCACCAAATTTTGGCTCACGCAGAAAAAGATGTTAACCTCATGCAAATGGATCAAAAAATACATGAAAGCATAAAGCAGGATCATCTACGATGCAAAGTCTGAGGGAGCCACCAACCACAGCTTGTACCAGCACAAAACAAAGAATGAGATTAACAATGTCAAGTCTGTGAAGAGCCATTTTTTCCCCCCCGGGTCATACTGTTTACCGTACTGCTCCTCTCATTTATACTGTTGTGACAGAGATGATTTTGGACCAGCTTAAGTATGACATATTTTAAGTGTCACTGAATATTTACTGGGCAGAGACACAACTGTTCACATTTTGTTCATTGAATAGCCCTGCACATGACCAAAGCATACAATCTATGATTAAAAGTTTGCTATAGTTTGCCTTAAAGATATGTTCAAAACAGATTCCTTGGGAGTGCTGCTTGTAAATATTTGCAATTTTCAAAAAGAAAGTCACTAATTTTTTCATTTTTTAAACGTATGAAACATATATGAGCTTATGTAGAATTTTTTCTACTGGTCTTTAATAAATGCACTGGGAAAAGTTTGATGACCTTTCTCTCAAAGTTTTGTTCCTCAGCACATTCAGTCTTGGATCTTTTGTATATCATAAGTTCCTTACCTTTTCAAAACGAAAATTTGCTTCAATCTGTTACACTGCTTGTGAAATGAGCAACCTCTGACCGCTTTTTTAATGACTAGTTACAGGCAATGGAAAAGAACTGCTCATTGTTAACTGCTAATAGCTTAATGGTGAAGGTAATGGCCTCAATAGTCTCCCTTAGACTGAAGCTTGCATTCCTTTTAAATTTATCATGCTGCCAAACTTTTTTTTTTCCCCTTTTTAACAGTTAATTTAGCTGTTCATAGTGATGCCTAACTTTAAGTGCTGTTAAAAGCATATTCAGATTACAAAGAATTTCATCATGACCTGGCCAGAAAACTGATTTAGAATAGAATAAATCAAGTGTACACTCCCCAATGGAGGAGAAGGAATACCCCTTGCTTGTGCACATAACAGACTGTGTGCACAGCATGATCAATCTAATCACAGATATACAAACACTTACCCGTATACACAACAAAAATAATACTATAAAATAAAAAATACGATCTGGATTGTTTTGAATCTGTACAAACATCATTTGTTTACGAATTTATTTAGCACACCTTCAGACTTCTGTCAAATGCATGCACGCGCGCGCGCGCGCGCGCACACACACACACACACACACACACACACACACACAGAACACACTTTTCGTGAACATGTGTAGAAAATACATTTCAGTCATATATACAATAACTCGACATACATCGAAAAACAGCTGTTCCTTGTCAGTCTGCTGACCTCCCTTTTTAGAGGAACACCTGACGTACAAAGCACTCACCGGAATTCTGTCTTCTTACCCCTTTCCACTAAAATTTGATTCTATTTTCTTACCCTTGAAATCTAAGTCAGTGAATTTACAATGAGAGAATGTTTTTGTTTTTCTTCTGCTGCACTTTCTAAAAAAAAACTGATACGAATTATGTCCCAGTTTTATTTATGCTCCTTTTACATTCATTGAAAAATTTAGCATGAGCTTTGAGCCATTATCATTAATAAGCATGAACATTTTAGGATCATTCTTTCCCCAACCTTCATAAACACGTACAAACTAGCAAAGGAACAAAACACGTACAAACTAGCAAAGGAACAAAACTCAACCACGTGTAAGGTGGTGGTTTTGCAGTTTATTTATTCTGTTACACTGTTGCGTACTGAAGATTGCCAAAAGTTCATCATATCAATGAGATGACAGTTTCACTTATTTCTTTGAAATGTTCATGAACATGTGTGAAGTTTGGAAAACTTGTTCTTAAATAATGAAACACATCCACACTATTCACACAGTGCGATGGGATCATGTTCTTGAAGCTCAACAATCTTGAGACGTAAACCTGCACATGTGCAAAAAAGAGCAAAAAAAAAAAGGAAAAAAAAAAGCAAGCAAATACGGTGAAGCTATCCAGGAGGACATGCTACAAGACTTCCTGCAGCATATCCATGTGGCGGGCAGTCATGCTGGGTTCGGATCCAGCCTTGTCCAGCAAGCTCTGACCCATGTGAGAGTAGAGAGTAGAAGCCAGGGCAACTGTGGCCGAATAGACCTCTCCTGAGGCTGGTCCTCTCCCCAACCCTGGCATGCTCAGCAGGTGCCACAGGAGTGGTAGCACATGCAGAATAATCTGCTTGGATCTCCTTTCATATAGTCTCTCTGTCAGATCTGAAACACAAAGAAAAAAAATAAATTCTACAAAATTTACTTATCAAAAATTTACACATCCAAAAACTCTTATCAAAATTGCTATTGTACACTTGAGAAAAAAAAATAAGAAAAAGATGCAAATAAAATCATACAAGTCTTTCGGTGAGAAATTTTTTTTCCTTCATTCAGGAGATACACTCAGTTTTAAAATATATCAGCAGCAAGGACACACATTCAAAGAGTATGCCAAATTCACAATGATCTGATGTCAGATCACCCGTGTAATTAATCTTGCCACATTCTTGAGCACAACAGCCTGAAGCTACACCACTTAGACTACTGCTCTTGTAAAACACACACAGTATCCATGATAATCAAGATAACATTTCTGCAGATGATACAAACAGATTACAGGACAAAAGACAATGCATTTCAACCTCTTGGTCTTCTTCAGGCAAAAAAATGTTTAGGACAATGAAATTCTCATATTATGAGAAGTGGCTGCTCGTTCTTCCTTTTCATTGTCCCTAAGTGTTAGTGTGTTTTTGCCTGAAGAAGACCCATGAGGTCGAAATGCATTGTGTTTTGTCCTGTGATCTGTCTGTATTGACTGCGGAAATAATATCTTTCCTTTTTAAAAATTTGCTTCAATTTCTGCCTTCCGTCACCTCACCTTGAAGCTAATAATAACAAAGCGAAAAAAACTTACAGGCCACCTTCATCACCATCTCCGCCTTGCTCTGTCCTGTGGCACTCTGTGCCTGGCTGGAGAAGGGCTGGATCAGCACTGCATGGTCTGCAAGCCACAATGGTCCATCAGCCTAATGATTCTGCTTGTTTTGTACATCTTTTTCACATTTATGTCTTAGAAGTTCACATTCCTTTTGAACTTGCCATTAAAAAAAAAAAATCTTTTATATCTACGTGTCAACATCTGTGTGTGTGTGTGTGTGTGTGTGTGCAACATTTACTCTGTGTGTATAAATGTATTTAGTGCAGATGTGATGTATATTGTACGCATCTGTACAACTACTGTGTATGTGCATCATTTACTATGTAAATCTAGCAATGTAAATCTAAGCAATGTGGACCGTCTCTATGTCAAATTACAGTGTGTGTGTGTGTGTAACATGCATTGTGTGTAGATGCAGCATGTACTGTGTATGGTTTACACATATGTATCATGTGTGTGCAACACACACTGTTCGTGTGTACTGCATCCACTGCGTATGTGTGCAACATGTACTGTGTTTGTACTCTATCAACTGTGTGTATATATGATTTTCATTCTTCTTTTCTTTTCCATTGACAACCTCCATACCCCCAAACTGGTCACAGGATGTGTAAAATGCATCTTTGTCCTTTCCATACGCACACACAATTCTGCAAATGACACCTATACCCTCCTGTGTTCCACACCTGTGCGTTACATTCAGCTTCAATGTCCACACCACTAAAGGTGATACAACAGGGATAACCATCCAAGCCCGAGTGCAAGAGAGGGGGTAGGGTAGAGGAGGAGCTGTCTAACACAATGCAGACTCCATCAAAACAACGTTAAGATGCGCGATAAAAATGTTACATCAGGTGCCAACAGGATTTGAACTTACAATGACTGACTATAATCTCCATGCTTTACCACCTACAGTCAACAACTATCCTAGTCTACATCCATAGGATAGTGTCAGCTGCCAGACTGCCAGGGATAGGCAATCAGATGTGTATGGCATTAGGTCAATACTGCAACCTGCCCTCTCCTGGCCACAGCAATATTTTTCAAACTTCTGCATACTTTTGCCAATCTTCACAAGAGCTGGAATATTTCACTCATGAAACCAGTTTTTTTTTTTTTTTTTTTTTTTACTGTTTATGGCATCAACATTATAATGCATTGGGTCAAGTGAACACCTGAGTCAGAAGGCGTTGGCCAATCCGAACTAAGCACACAGACTACCAAGTTTTGGTTACTTGATGACAAACTAAATTGTGTTTTCCCATTTCTTCACCATTTGGTATCTTGGAGAAATTGAGATTATCACAGATTCACAGACTGAGAGGGTACAGATTGAGGGGTAGATTGTTTTGCCTGAGAGGAGTTTAAAAACTTATCTACTTGTCCCCTGAGCAGGTCAGAAAAAAAAACTTATGTCCTACCTTGACATCAGTTTTGATTCAGGAATCAATATGAAAACAAATATGCACCTGCAAGCAACTGCATGTAACAGAAGAACATGCAACAGCATGTTGCCACAGGTACATGTGAGTGCATGTATATAAGTATCCATTCATGTGACCCAAATGAATGTATAAACAATTCAAACAACACACAGAAATTTGATTTCATTCGCAGAAAGTAAATGTGATACCCAAGAGAAAATACTTGTATCACATCCACTTTTCCATCATACCTCTCTTCAAATGTCTTTTCTCACACACTACCTACCCCTACCTCTTCTCCATCCATTGATCCTTCTCCTAACATTATACACTGCACCTTCTCTGAAACCTGCCAATCCTAAAATTTCAACTCCACTCTCCTCCCTTAACACCACCTTCTCTAAAACCTGTCTGACCCTCCACCTCCATCACTTTCTCACATCACACACTGTATCTTCTCTCACACCTGTCTATCCCTATGCCTCCATTTTGTTATTCCCAAACACACAGTGCAGCTGAGTGCTTCAACAGGCCCTATTGAATGCTGTCATGATGCACACAAGTGTCATCCATTCTGCGGCATGAAATCTTTCAGAGCAATGTTCATAATACTGCAAATGCTGGTATCTCTTGGGAACCTGCTTAAACCAAGATGGAAACAAATAGCGCCCATCAACAGTGGCAAACCAAAATGAATAACCATAACATTGTCATCATCGCTCATTAAGATGAAAAAAAAAAAAAACCTGTTCCAAAGTCTGTGGCCTTTCAGAGAGGACTTCAGGATCCGGCAGCACAAAAAATATAGAGCTTCGGGCAGCTGTTCACACTTGCTTCTACATCTCCATCTCCATCCTCACTCTTCTCCCAAATCCCTGGCATGCAAAATACCGTCCCTCCCACTCACCCAAGTGCTCCAAGCAGCTGTCCAGAATCTGAGCGGCGGGTGTCGCTGATCTGGCGGTTCTTGGAGGCCAGGTTGGGGACAACGGCAGTGATGGCCATGGAGATGACAGACTGCAGGGCCTCCTTCACTGAGGGCACCACCTGAAGCATCACCTTCAGGGCGTGCAGGTTCACCTTGACGTTGGCATCCTGCAGCCTGGGCAGGAACTTGTCAAAGATCTGAACACAGATGCACAAGCGCTTGCTGGCTGATCATTTTGGTATGCAAGTCAAGAAAATGAACTAGAGCGACTCCTGTATGTCCTCAGCCTCTCTCCATCAATGGCGACTCTTGATAAGGGAAGGAATGTAAGTCTGAGCTTGTTTTCTTCATTATTCAGTATATCTTAAGATTTTGTGTGTGTGTGGAAACCTGTTGTAGGCAGCCCGACTATACCTGACACGACGAAACACATTAAAATCACCTCATTACCCATCACCTTTTTTGTCCTGACACAGCAACTGGCTGTGTACCTTCCCAGCCTGCCTTGTTTTGGCTGTTCAGTCGGAAGAGCAGGCCTACTTTACTCAAACTTTCAAACCTGTTGACTGGTATGTAAAGAGAGCACACAGCCTCACAAATGCCGTTTTTTCTATAACATATTCCATTTTCATTGTGTTTGCATTTCCAGTGATGCAGAGTTC
This sequence comes from Conus betulinus, assembly GCA_016801955.1. Classification (NCBI taxonomy): domain Eukaryota; kingdom Metazoa; phylum Mollusca; class Gastropoda; order Neogastropoda; family Conidae; genus Conus; species Conus betulinus. Next base: position 39,210 of record JADBJO010000290.1, read on the forward strand.
ATTGATAAAAAGGGTCCAAACAGATTCTTCACTGCCTCATCTGTACTGCTTATTCCGACAGATCAGATTATTACATTTCTAATTTATAAAAAATTACAATAAACCTTGACCGTGTCTTAGTCTTATTTCTTGTAGCCATGCCAATTTGTTCAGCTTATGTATTTATACTTTTAGAATTATTTGCAGAGATTTATGTCTATGTTTCACTGTAATGCTGCTTTGTTGGATCATGATGTTTGAAGAAAAAAAAAAAAAAAAAAAAAACAACAAACAAATAGGATAACTCTTGCTCCAATGATACAATAAATACATGCCCATAACTCCACACGAACGCTGATTATGTCTCTGAATCATCCAGCAGAGCACACAGAACAAACAGGGAGACATCACCCAAAAAAGGGTGTTCCAAACTGCCCATATACCCTTTACATGACACATCTATACAGCAACAACAACAGCCTTTTTTCATCTTGAATAAGTTCAAACAAACACGCACAAACAACGACAAATACAGGTAACCTCACTAAGTCAAATCAATTGAAATTTGCTACTCAAAGCAGCACATGATAAAAAAATGATTTCAAAAGACTCCCCCATACTCATTATTTATGCATCGATTAAGTGTTAAATGCGCTAGCTTAGAGCCAGAATTGACGAGGTCAGCATATGCGGCCATACGCATTCATCTGCATCTGACCCGAGATCAGGCATAGTGCAGAAAGAGTTAACCCCTGGCCATGACATTACAATAGGTTGTGGGTACCATGAAACATTGAAGGCATTGTTGGATTGTTATTTCCATTTCCAACTAATTTTCTTCTTTCTTTTTTAATTTTGTGAAGAAGCCATTTTTTTTTTTTTCCATTAAAACACAACCCATGATCATTTCACCGTCACGGTACAAGGGTGTTTTCCCCCCCCTCAGTTGGTTGGGTGTTTGGTGGTCAAGCTATTTTTGACTTGTGTATGTAACAAAGTGCGCTTTGTCAAGTAGTGTGTGTGTGTGTGTGTGTGTGTGTGTGTGTGTGTGTGTGTGTGTGTGTGTGTGTGTGTGTGTGTGTGTGTGTGTGTGTGTGTGTGTGTGTGTGTGAGTGAGTATGTGTGTGTGTCTGTCTGTCGTCCGTCCATCCATCTGTCTGTATTGAGCTGTGTTGGCTCTTCTCAGCAGTGACTAGTACTAGTAGGTATCGAAGTGCAAACTAGTCCTGCCCAGCACATGGCAGCAGCAGCATCCAGAGACTTTGTTCCTGTTTCTAATGTAGGATAAGTGTGTGTCTGTGGAACCATCCCAGCCTCACTTGTTCTGGTCATTCAGTCGGAAGATCAGGCCTTACTTTACTCAAACTTTCATACCTATTGATCTATGTAAAAAATACACTGTGTGTGTGCGCATGTGCCTGCCTACGTGCATGTGCAGTACACACCTTACAGCAGATCCACAATATCATATACACAAAATTTTAAAACTGGACAAAAGAGAGAGAGTGAAAAGTTAAACAAAAAATGTACTGTTTTTTTTTTTTACCTTGACAATATGCAAGGAGACAGTGTCTGGTCTCTCGACGCACATCTCCTGAAAAACGCTGACAGCGTCGTACCTCACCCGCCACTCGCTGGACGCCAGCTGGGTGATCAACGCTTTGATTTCGTCCATGGTGGCTTCGTCTGTCCGGTGAGGTCTCTGACGTGTAGGAGGAGTGCTGCTCACACCTTCCACATCACTGCTCAGAAAAAGAAAAAAAAAAACTTAAGAGAAATTGTTTCTGATGTACTGTTCTAAAGATGCACAAATAAAGTCAAGTCAGAATTATCTTTATTGGGGGTTAAAGAATAAGCTTTACGGGGTTTTTTTTTTTCATGTTTCCCTCACAAAAAGAATAAATATCAATTACAATGATGGAGAGAAAAAAAGAAACATTAAGCAATCCAAATATAGAAATTAAAAAAAATATACATGTAATGAAACAGTGAAACTTCTAACAACTATCACAATTACAATTTGATGAACAAGATACAACATATCAGACTAGGCACACCCAGACATATGAGAGAGAGAGTGTCAAACAGACGCGAGAGAGAGAGAGAGAGAGAGACAAAACAAACACACACAGAGGGACAAAATGAAAAGAGAGACAGACAGACAGACAGAGAGAGAGACAGACAGATAGAGAAACAGGGAGATATAGAGAGACAGAGAGAGAGAAGACAAAATAAGAAACCAACAGAGGAGAGAGAGAGAGAGAGAGAGAGAGAGAGAGAGATGGAAACACTTTCTGAGTACACACAAAATGCACACACAAAAACATGGTGGTTACCTATTTCAAGCTGCTCTTTAGGAAAGGACAGGCTACAAAAAGAAAATGTATGTTACGATGTGAATAAATTAGACTTTGATACTTCTCACTGATCACTCAAGTGCCCCATCACTTTGACCAGTCTAAGCTGTATACCAGTGCTCAAAGGATTGATAAGATCTAATACTAAAATGCTTTTAACAGCTCTGTTTTTTTTTTATTCTCTGTATTACCTACATGGCACTTCACAGGCCGAATGATATGTTGAAGTACAGCAGGACAAAACAAACCAGCAGCTATAGAAAAAAAAATATATCAAGGTTGTACCATACCAAACGAAGAGAGGGGAAGCAGAAGGTGAGGAGAGTCAGGAAAGAGGAAAATACCCAGGTTTGTCAACACATGATACTGAAGGAATATTATACGCTTCTCTCCTCGTCAGGAGCCAGTCGACCTGGTCACACAACCACTTGCACTGAATTGAATATTATGAAGTTCCACTCCAGCCAGGGGTATAGGAAAACTGAGGAAACAAAGGAATTTCACAACAAACATCTTCAAAGTTCTTTTACAAATGGATCTTACCTCAGTGAAAGTGTCAACTGGGGAAGTGAATCTGATGCCACTGGCGTCATCACAGCATGTTCCTGCAATTCTGACAGTGATGGGCAATCGCCTGGATTGTGGCCAAGCTCTTTCTGATCCACTCTGCAATGTCTTTCTCTCTCTGTCCTATTTTCTCTTGCCCCTGCACTGTTCTTGAAGAGTCCTCTTGCTCATGTCATATGTCGGTATCACTTCAACTTTCTTTTCCTCAACTGTCGTCAAAGAGACTCACATGCTGTCCGACGGTTCTGTGAACTTCTTCATTCGTGACATGGTCAGTATAAAGGTATTTAGTATTGTTCCTACATCATCCCTCCTCAGGTTAAATCTTCCGTGGCAGGTCCATAGTCAAGATTCTATGACTAGCATTCATACAGCTTGATAAATGTGACATGGGCAAAAGTTTTTTTTTAAGTTACCCAAAAAAACTTTAAAGTTAGGGACTCTTAATTGGAAAGCTTTTTTTTTTTTTTTTTTTTTTTTTTTTGAAGTTTCGTTCTACGACCTTTTCAAAGCACTGCTCATCCAAAAACTGCAGAAGGAATATGTACCATTCATCAGGAATAGCTGCAGAGGTAAGACCGGAAGGGAGATAGGAGGGAGGAGAAAGCAGCGTTATAAGAGAAAACTTGTTACAGCACATCACTACCTTTTGGCTGATCCTCCTCGCAGAAAGGACCCCGAACGACTGCCCTGCCCTGACCGCCTTGACCGTGCCGAAGCCGTGTCACTGGGCTTCTCTCCCAGACCCTGATCATGGTGAGAAGGCAGCATTTGTATCTAATGAAGAACAAAGGCTTATGTCTTCCATCTTTTTCACATTCTGGTATTGTTGTTTTTAATCTCCCACTGCTCCAAATATTCACAAGGTGTACAAGGATCATGGTAAGAAGACATCATTTATACCTACTGAAGAACACAGGCTTATGTCTTCCATCTTTCTAACATTCTGTTGTTGTTGTTTTTAATTTCCCATTGCTCCAAATAGTCACAAGGTGTACAAAGATCATGGTGAGAAGACATCATTTACATCTATTCAAGAACAAACGTTTACGTCTTCTAACTTTTTAACCTTCTGTTGTTTCTTTTTTAATCCCCCATTGCTCCAAATATTCACAGCCATACAGATTTTAAGTTCCTGGAACATTCAGAATGTACATCTGTCTTTCTCCATGCCATCCACATATTTTGAATCCAGTCCTGAGACCAAAGTCTGCAGGTTTTTTTCAGTGCCTCCAATGGTCTCCTACTTTCTCAAGGTACATAAATGGTACACCCATATGGCATTAGTTACTTGTTCCCATTCCCCTTCATTGTCTGGAATGTGAGACAGAGATATAACTATGAGTCATTTTGGTAACAATGTGATTCACTGACAAAGACTGAGCTGAGTTTCATCCGACCTTCCTCTTTTCTGACAGTATTATTTAAATACACATTCAACATGATCAGAACATTCCTTCAATTGAGAGAATACTGTAAAATCCTAATCATCAGATGAGTAATTTCTTATTTCTTTCACTAACTAACTAAACACACACACAAGTATCATTATATTTCTGGTTTCTTCTAAAATTCACACACACAAACACGCACACACATGCACACACACACACACACACACACACACACACACACACACAATGTCTGTATCAGAGTCTGCACACTGACCTTATTTTTGAGGTTTTCTACTACGTCCTGAATGTTACGAAGGGTATTGGCCGGAAGGTACCTGGTCAACATGCGGTCAAAGTCTCGGTGTGACATCAGTAGGTACAGGATTTGACGCCCATAGTACCTGCATACCCACATGAGCCCTTGCATAAGGAAAATTGTAAAAGAAGAGACAGCATTCAGACTCAACCTAATCATTTCATGTGGCTGGGAAGTATCTCTCTTCCTCTCATGTGAGCAGAATTAGAAAAATACAATACAAAAAAAAGACACAGAGAGCTGATTTTAAGTTCCCTAGCTCAAAGACACGCAATGTCTCCCTTTACACATTCTTTATGCATCGATGTCTGAGAAACAACCAGCTTCTCACTGAATCATTACAGGGACATTGCTTGCTTTGAAGACATTGAATTTCATGTTAAAAGTCAAACATGCTCTCTTCACAAAAAGTTTGGGACCATCTTCAATTGGTATGTGATATAAAAAAAAAAAAAATGGTCACAAATGATTTCATGAATTTTGGCCCTAACGTTCCTAAAACTTTGTTCCCAGGCTCACACAAGCAGTACAGCACTAGATTTATCCTCATAAAATGCAAGTGTAATACACTGTAGGAATGAGAAAGAAACTGTATTTCCCAAAATGTTGTCACTTTTTCAAAACTCAATCAGTATGACTGGGGAAAAATCTAAGAGGACACAAGCAATCGCCCGAGTTTAGAGCTGTGGTCCTGACTTTGTGTTGATTTTTACAGCTGCACCAGCACTACAAAAATAAGAAAACTTCAATTTCTGATCACTAGATCAAAGCTCAGCAAAGGAACACAGCTACGAAAAGGAGGTGATAATGCAGCAAATGCACCAAAGACTTCCAGTCTCCAACTCAGTAATACTCTGAATTATCGGTCACACAAGCTTGCCATATGGCATTCCATTATTGCTGCTGTCATCTCAGCAGCTCCTTTGGCTGAAGGTGGGTGATTTGTCACAATGCCCTGGTCCACTGCTTTTTAAAACAGAAAATAAAGTGATCAGGTACTAAGGAAAAGAAGGCATTATCCGTGTGTCTTGTGGAGACAAATCTGGCACTGTACTGTTTGACTTGAGCATGGGAATATAATTAAAGGATTCTTGATCCAGAATTCATGACGATTAGTTTTTGACAAATCTTTTAAACATTGCATTCTAATTTAGGAATGATCCTCATCTTCAAAAAAACCTCAACAAACAAATAACATAGCAAAGAATACATGCTTTTGTCCAAACAAAGTTATAATCTTTGTATGTGGTTGAAAAAGTATAGGTCAATTCTAAAAAAAAAAAGAATAAGAGCAGCATAGCAAAAGGTTTCCACAGATACTGGTTACCTCACCTTCCTCTGCTGCCATTCTAAAAATCCATACTTCATTCTGTGATAGTGCATTATATGCCATATGCGTACATGTGTGTATTCATCTGTGTGTGTGTGTGTGTGTGTGTGTGTGTGTGTGTGTGTGTGTGTATGTGTGTATTTGTATATTCCATGCAGGTGTGAGGGTATTCCACCAGATAAAAGGGGGTGGGTATGGTATGTGCAGACACAGAGAAGGGGAAGAACGGAAGAGGAGGGGGGGGGAGGGAGGGGGGGGGGGTGCGGATATGAATTTGTCGATCAAATGAAAGAGGGCAAGCAAGATTTAGGCCGCATGATTGTGTAAACTTTTCTTTGACAGCCTACACTGTATGAAAACCTCCTTCACCGACTGGTCACCTCTACACATGCTCCTACAGGAAGCTACGAATGTCAGAAATGTGAAAAAAAAACTGTGGATTTATTCAGACCAGGGTGAGGAAAAAGGCATAATAAAAAGGGAAGGCCAGGGAGAAGTAAACAAAAGATGCAATGTTCACTTATATTGTGCATTTCATGGCATGATTTGTACTGGGTTTCATCCATATGTATCCCTATCTAAATGTAACTTACCATGTGCATTTCTCTTGTGTTACATGTGCAGAAAAGACTGGGGAAAAAAAGACTTGACCAAATGGACAGCAATAACTGTGATGCATAGTCCCCCCAAGTCAAGTGCAGCTCACCTGGTTTCCGGGGAGCCATCCAGGACAAACTGGGCAGCGGTGGGCAGAATCCGGTCTGTGACATCCTTCTTCGCACCACTCAGAATCTTCCCCGGCCCCATACGCTCCACCACACCCACCAGGAACTGAGCTGTTGTTCGGCGCACAACGCATTCTTGTGACTGAGAAAAACACAAAGACAAGCCATGCCGTACTGAGCGCACCTTATACAATCTTGTGCAACCCAAACCAATGACTCACCATGTAAAGAAATGAAATGCTATTGCAAATAAATGCATCAATGCTTAGAGAAAAAAAAAAAAAACTTTCACAAGTCTAGTGTAAAGGATATGATTACAGTGTGTTTGGATTTGGATATTTACCCTGGTTGTAAAAAAGTTTTAAAAAAATAAGAGTCTGTTAAATGAATCTGAAGAAAGACCTAAATGGCTGTGGAGGCAACAACTATGAAAAAAAAATTTTTTAAAGCACTGCTAGAAAGACGGTCAGTGGGAATCAAGTATACTTGCAAAAATTTTATTAAAAAAAACAGAAAATAAAAAATAATGCAAAATGAGATGACTCCAACAACTCAAGAAGTAAAGCAAAAAAACTCACACAGCTCCTCCACCAATGAGGGCAAGTAACGCCTGCTTTGGGGTCACCCCCTCCACCATGGCCAACAGTGAGCGCTCCACGTCCTCACGGATGAAGTTGTTGCTCTCCCCAGCCTTGGCCAGCAACTGCTGTGTTACAATGTCCACCTCCTGGGAGAAAGGTGAGAAGGAACCAGTCAGATGAGCCAGTGATACAGCATTTCTGGGCAACCCAACATTATTCTGAAGTAAATCACTTACATCCAGAGAATTTCTGGAAAACCCAGAATTATTTTGAAGTAAATGCCTTACAACTAGAGGATTTCTGGGCAACCCTGAATTACTTAGAGGTAAATACCTTACAAGTTGAAATTTAATGAAAAAAATATGTTTTTTTTTTTTTTTCATTGCAAGCAGCAAGATTATTTGCAGATGAAAGCAATGCTAATGATGACCTGCACCCTCCTGATAAAGCATCTGGGATTCACTCTGTGTTAATCAATGCACACCTCTTTTTTTGCATTGCATTCTGCAAAGTCTGCCATCTCTAATACTTCCCAAATAGCTCATTTTACTACTGAATGTAAGGGCTCTTTTGTCAAAAACGCTGAGCCATTGCTCTTGACTGGGATGAAAGAAAGGATCAAAAGTACAACAGAGTTACAGGTGAGGCCTGCATCATGGAAATATATAGTTCCTGCCCGCATATACTGCCTGGTGAGAGCAGTGTCAATGGGTTGTTACCAAACTGAAAATCAAAGAACTTTAAAAAAGCAAAACATCCACGTCACTGGCTGAAGTGACTAAAGTATGAACAGATCACAAAGTTGCTGCAAGTTCAAGCAGCCACTGTGGCCAAATGGTCAGTGTCACGGATTCCCAGGTGGGAGGCCATGGGTTTAATTCTTTGAGCCATCCAATTTGGGAGATTTTTTGGCCTCTGACCAGCTCTTATCCAGAGTACAGTTTGCTGTGGACTCAATTGAGAAGACTGGAACCGCAAAAACCAAGTTCCATCCATTTAATGGTTGCACCTCTATGAATGATAGTCTAATTCCCTGACCAACACTGCAGGTGACTAGATCTCTCGAGCCTGGCTGACACTGGGATTTACTATGAAAGTGTACATACCATTCATCTCTGTCATGCAGTCTCAGACCAGAATGGATCTCCACAGAATCATCTTCATCATCCTCATAAATCAACATGAAAAAGTATCAAATTCTGCAACCTTTCATGCCATGCTCCCGTGGTGACCTGTTTCAGTTTCCTCATGGTGAGTTCACATCAGTCCGAATGAGACTAAAACCAAGATTCCGAGTGTGAATGCACGCATAACATCTTGCACACACGTAAAATCCCATACCAACTTTTGGAAGAGAAGGCCAGTTTGGCCATTGGTATGGATGAAACATCACACATAGCATGCACCCTGCGTGAGATATGGAAAGAATGAAGGAAGTGAGGAAATAGAGTGAACGATATTGACTGGATGACATAGGAAACGACTGAATGAAGGGCCAGCTGGCAGTTCTTCAGTCGGCACCAGCAGGCAGTTCTTCAGTGGGCTCTACCCAGGTAGGCAGCACATCATGAAAACGACAGCTTGGGTTGTTAAGCCCAAAGAGCTTAGAGTCTAACCAAGACAGACATTATATTAGAACTTTTAAACATAATGATGATGATGATACCGACAAACAACTACTGCCGTCAGAAATAGGTGGTGTCCTGTGCACACTGGATCAGAACAGGCGCCACTGAACATCATCAAAGTGACTCCGCAGCATTGCAGTGTCTCCTCTGGTAGGTTGCTCCTTCATGACCTGACACCGACTGTCCTGTGGACTGCCGGCGCCAAGGCTGTGATGGGACAAACCATGGCATGACTGTGGATGGAACAAGTGGCATGGGAGTCATGTCACTGATGTGGCACAGAAGATGAGACCACTAAAAAAAAATGTTTCTGTACATCCATAAGCAGTACCTCATGCCCTGCCCTGTTCTGTGTGTTAAAAACATGACAGACTAATGAGTACACTGCTTGAGGCAGAGTGACGGAAATGAAACATTTTACATGGTTACATGCCATTCGTTTTTCATGTTTTCTGAGACCTCTCATAAAGAGGCAAGGTTTCAGTAGGGAGCAAAGTCATCATTTTCGTTAAAAATCATACTGTTTTTCAGTGTACAGTTGGCTAACCATACGCTAATCACTGTACTCTATTTTCAGTTAATAAGCTCAGCTGATCAAAGAGAAAATCCACATATATTTGATGTACATGCCAAGTGGGATGCGTGCACTGTCTATAAATTCCTGCTACTTCAGGAAAAGTGGTTAACAGAAGTACCAATAATAGTGTATTTCTAAGCACTTTCCAACACCTCAGAGCATTGTAGAATATAATAAAACTATACATTTACAAATCTGTACTCTGATGCAAAGCCCATTGACATGATGCATACCTTTTGTGTTTCAGGCTTTCAAAGTTACATTTTCTTTACCTGGCAGTCCTGTTAGTATTTGCTTTGATCTGGTGTTGGTGGCTATTCTCTGATGTTATGTGTGCGCGCGCACACACACACACACACACACACACACACACACACACACACACACATATAGTTGTTTCTTTCTCTAACTTCATCTAATATTACAAAGATTTTCTTTTATCTAAAATGAAAGCACAACTACTGCACACACACAAATTCAATTAGTTCAAGACAGGGAGGGAGAGGAGATGGGGGGGACTCAATCCAACTAATCAACAAATGTAGGCAGACAACACTTACTGGTTCCATGGTTCTTTTCAGGCCCACAAACATGTCTCCCAGACACACTATGCCAAGGCGGGAGACTTGGGACCTTAGGTTCTTCACCTGAAGTCGATAAAACAATGTGTCTGATCTTCAACAAAACCACAATTTCAACTACAATAAAACAATGTGTCTGATCTTCAACAAAACCACAATTCCAATTAAGTTCTTATAACCTTTTTGCTTGGGAAAAGGTAATACACATATGTCTGTTTACTGCTGACCAATCTGTGAAGCATCAAGAACACATGCTACACAGTGTAAAGATGAGAAACAGGTGGTTTGTATGTGCATCCACCACACCAGTCCCAGCGACATGGCTTATACTAGAATACTGATCAGTATTACACAACACAAACTAGAATACTGATCAGTATTACACACAACACAAAGTGCCATTATCAGTGATGCTACAGATGTGTAAAATCAGCTGATTTCATTTCTAAAGCATACCTGAACTGTACACTGACAAGCAAAATAACTCCTTTTGGCCTGAAACTTTGTTACTGTCTGCTGCAAGCAGGATTCACAGCCTACAGTCAACATACTGGTGAATGCAACACAATACTCCCTTCCACTGGAAAAATTTCAAAACATGGTTTCAACATTGTGCAATATGAAACAAATCTGAGAGTGAAATGGGAGCATTGTCCATCTGATAGTCCTGTCATCACCAGCACCATTTCTTTCGTTCATAGAACTTTCCTCAATTTCTGTCACTTTTACAGCCTCTTATCGACTACTGACATCAGAGCATGTCATTAATTTGTCTTCAGCCAGGTAGACAAAATGTCAGCTAGCCACTCTGGCCAAGAAAGTTCAGGCCTACACAATATTTCGTTTTGTCAGTGTCATCGTCTAGCAATCCCAACATAATGACCAGTTCTCCATGCACTCTACTACCACTTTTTTTTTTTTCTTCTTCCTTTATCTTTTCTTTCGATGACTTGGTTTTTTTTTTCAGGATTCTCAATTTTACATTTTCATGGACATCCACAAATTAACGGAGATGAAACTGCAGTAGTATTTATTTTTTTTTTTTTCACTTCCTTGAAAAGGAGTTCAATTTCTGAAGATGGGAGTGTGATTGCCTACATGGTGAGACATTTTTGAAAAAAAAAAAAAAAAAAAACAAAGACAAAACATCCATACAAATTATCCTCTTACCCTAAGGAATGCACTCTGTCATCTAGTATTGATGAGAGAGGGCATGTACAGGATGGACCCAGAGTATTCACCTGAGGAACCCCAACCACAGTAGTCGCCTGAGCATAACAAAGAGAAAAACGAACACAGAGTAAAGCCTACCTCTTTGATGACCAACAGAACTGTAGAATGCAGCGCTGGAAGGGCACTGAAGGTTTCAGGATGGAAATGCACAATCCGCCGAATCATGTTCAGACCTTCTGTCTTTACCTCCCTGCAGAAAACATATTCACGCACTCCATTACACCCGTAGTTTTGTTGCTGCTGCTGCTGTTACAGGTGCTTGTTGTGTTCCCAGCTTATCGCTAAATATCATTTCCCTTGCATTTCATTGTTCCTGTAGATGATGAATGATCACACTGATGCTGAACTGATTTCATAACATAAAGACCATTCCCTTTTCACCTAGGTGGGGCATTCCAAAGAATAACTTACTGTTATCTAAAAAACAGCGCTCCTCAGTAGTTTCAAGCCAGTGGCAGTTACAAACTAGTTACAAACTAGTCACACAAACAGGTTGGCTTAAGCCTGCTGGATGGAAGATAATGCATGACAGATTGCTACATCGCTGTCGAAAAGATAGGAAAGAAAGAGCAAAAACTCTGAGACATTCAACTCGTGGTAGCATTTCACTCTAGAATGAATGAAGCAAATATGGCTCCACATTTGGGCCTGAGACATAAGACAATCCACTGGATGTTTTAGCCCTGTGCAAAGCTACGATAACTGAGAAAGACAATCCTTTGGATGTCTTAGTCCTGCACAAAGCTATGATAACTGAGAAAGACAATCCACTGGATGTCTTAGTCCTGCACAAAGCTATGATAACTGAGAAAGACAATCCACTGGATGTCTTAGTCCTGCACAAAGCTACGATAACTGAGAAAGACAATCCACTGGATGTCTTAGTCCTGCACAAAGCTATGATTGATAACTCTGACATAAGATAATCTACTGGATGTCTTAGTCCTGTGCAAAGCTAAGATAGCTGAGACATAAGACAATCCACTGGATGTCTTAGACCTGTGCAAAGCTATGATAACTGAGACATTAGACAACCCACTGGATGTCTTAGTCCTGTGCAAAGCTATGATTGATAACTGTGACATAAGACAATCCACTGGATGTCTTAGTCCTGTGCAAAGCTATGATAACTGTCCAAACAGAGCGAGCAAACTAGCCATAGCTTGCAACACTTTAATATGGTACACAAAATGACGCCACACATCATTTTGTATGTCAGTTCATAAACAACACAAAAAAATATGCAGGTTCTGAAAAAAAAATCATCTTATCAAACCTACACACACACAAAAATTAAGACATTAATGATGAAATACTGCGTTCTTGACATGATTTCAATTTAGACAGTACAGTAAAACTTAAACTGAAAACACTGTCTGAAAAAGGACACAACCCTTACAAGCTTAAGCCCTTCCAACCACAAATGTTGATTGTCTCCCCTCCTGGATCCTTATACCGCAATTTCCAGGCTATCTGCCGATATCTTTTTTCCCCTTTGATTCCAGTCCCTACAGCTACTACACCTGCAATGCTCTACAGATTTTTTTTAAATTGTGTTTTTCATCTGGCCACAGGGTTATCTTCTCCTGGTCTGGAGCTGATCAGTCAAACTGGCAATTGATCCTTGAATTTGTCTAATTTTCACATAATTCATGATTCATGCATGGACCATACACAAAGTGAGTCTTGTTCATAATAGCTGAATATCATTATTGCATATCACTCACACACCAGCAGTTCACTATCAGGCAACATGCTGAAGCTGACATTCCAAGCCTTCAATACACAGACCATCAATGAAGACTATCAATCATGTAACCAATCGCAAAGGCAACTCACGAACTGGAACACCAACGAATCAATGGTCTAGCACTGGTGTAGGCAACATGTGGACTTTCCTGATACAAAATGTCAGCACAATCATTCAGAGGAAAATCAAAAACACTCAGCGGTCAGATGGAGATTCATCCACAAGCAGCATGACCTCTTCCAACGAAGAGTTTCACAGCCTGTTCAGGTCCAACTGTGAAGAGGAGTCCTTCAAAAACTGTGATGCGCCACACTCTTGATCTACTGCTTTTCACTACTGTTTTCCCGCAGCTTATGAACTGGTTCCAGCTACTGTGTTTTGTTCACTCTGAACTTCAAGAAAAAGGTTTGGTGGGTGTGACTTGCATAACAGTGCGCTTCATAAACTGAAATTACAGTTTCGGTTTGCGGACACTTTCTGGTAGACTATACCGTCAATTCTTTTTTCTCCAGCATTTCATCAGGTTTGAGCTGAAAGACCTAAAAATTCAATTAGTAGCAGATACTTTACTTTCTAAAAATTTGATGGTGATCTGCCCATCTGTTTCTAATTACCCTGCAAGCTGCAGAAAGAAAGACTCTCAGACATAAGTGTACAAGTGTGCATGCGCACGCATGCACTCACGCGCGCATGCACACACACACACACCACCACTACCACCACCACCACCATAACCACTACTAAAAACAACAGCTTGGTGAATAAGCTATGCCTGCAGGAAGCGTAACTCCTACTAACAATGCCATTTCTCACACTGCACGTACCCAGTCCTCATTGCCCAGCTTCTTGTGGGGCAGCCCGCAGAGCTGCCTCTGGGTCAGAAAAAGGCTTCAACTCTTCTTCTGGCTCTGATGCCACTGGACGGCTGGACACCAAGTCGCTGGTTCTGGTCACAACAAAACATCCTCAGCCATCAGCTTTGTTACAAACAACACAAATTTTTTTTTTAACCTGCAAAAAACAACCAACGATTGAATCTTCCATGTCTTTCCTTACTGTTTTAATTTCCACTGACGGAAGAATCAAATCAGAAAATGTATCAACAGCTTTGTGTAACATCATCAAAGCAAATAATTTTGGGTGACCTGGTTTAGACTGTGTTTGTACTGAAAAGAACAATCTTCAATACCAAGAGCTTGAATAACTGATGCCATGAAATAATCTCTGGGAGAAAAGGCCACAACAATCATAACTTAGCAGTCCCTTTCTATATTTCATATTCCTCTTTTCTTTTCTTATTATAAATCTGCACTATCTGTTTTATATGGAATCAGTACTGATATCCTCTACAGCATGCTGCTCCTATCTTAACTCTGTGTTCATTCATATCATTCAACAGTCTTCCCACTATCCAGAACATGCAAGAGGTCTTAAAACTACAACACTTTCCAATACATTTCCAATAGAAAATTATCGACCATTCTCAAACGTAACGTAAAGATTAAGCCAATATCATCACTCAAAAAGACACAAGCTTTCTGCTGCAGGACCAGCTCAACGCACTCACGATCTGAAAGACTGCCGGGGACTGAGGACAGGAGCAGCTGGTCTCTGGAGCTGCTGTCCTGATAATGCTCTGGTTGGACAGACTGGACGTGCTTGACCTTGATATGGACAGTGCTGAAAATGGTATGAATCATACAGTGAACTCACTGATACACACACCACACCAGACAGATCACAATAATGACAATGATATGAAACACAGTGAACTCATTGACACACACACACACCACACCAAACAAATCACAATAATGAGAATGATATGAAACACACGGTGAACGCACTGAAACACACACCACACCAAACAAATCACAATAATGAGAATGATATGAAACACACGGTGAACGCACTGACACACCCACGCCACACAGATCACAATAATGACAATGATATGAAACACACAGTGAACGCATTGACTCAAGCACCACACCACACAGATCACAATGACAATGATATGAAACACACAGTGAACACATTGACTCAAGCACCACACCACACAGATCACAATAATGACAATGATATGATAAAAACACACAGTGAACGCATTGACTCAAGCACCACACCACACAGATCACAATAATGACAATGATATGAAACACACAGTGAATGCATTGACTCAAAGCACCACACCACACAGATCACAATAATGACAATATGAAACACACAGTGAACGCATTGACACACACACCACACCACACAGATCACAATAAGGACAATGATATGAAACACACAGTGAATGCATTGACACACACACCACACCACACAGATCACAATAATGACAATGATATGAAACACACAGTGAACGCATTGACTCAAGCACCACACCACACAGATCACAATAATGACAATGATATGAAACACACAGTGAACGCATTGACACACACACCACACCACACAGATCACAATAATGACAATGATATGAAACACACAGTGAACGCATTGACTCAAGCACCACACCACACAGATCACAATAATGACAATGATATGAAACACACAGTGAATGCATTGACTCAAGCACCACACCACACAGATCACAATAATGACAATAATAAAAACACAGTGAATGCATTGACACACACACACCACACCACACAGATCACAATAAGGACAATGATATGAAACACACAGTGAATGCATTGACACACACACACCACACCACACAGATCACAATAATGACAATGATATGAAACACACAGTGAACGCATTGACTCAAGCACCACACCACACAAATCACAATGACAATGATATGAAACACACAGTGAACACATTGACTCAAGCACCACACCACACAGATCACAATAATGACAATGATATGAAACACACAGTGAACGCATTGACTCAAGCACCACACCACACAGATCACAATAATGACAATGATATGAAACACACAGTGAATGCATTGACTCAAGCACCACACCACACAGATCACAATAATGACAATATGAAACACACAGTGAACGCATTGACACACACACACCACCACACACAGATCACAATAAGGACAATGATATGAAACACACAGTGAATGCATTGACACACACACCACACCACACAGATCACAATAATGACAATGATATGAAAACACACAGTGAACGCATTGACTCAAGCACCACACCACACAGATCACAATAATGACAATTATATGAAACACACAGTGAACGCATTGACACACACACCACACCACACAGATCACAATAATGACAATGATATGAAACGCACAGTGAACGCATTGGCACACACACCACACCACACAGATCACAATAATGACAATGATATGAAACACACAGTGAACGCATTGACACACAAGCACCACACCACACAGATCACAATAATGACAACAATATGAAACACGGTGAACTCACTGACACACACACCACACCACACAGATCACAATAATGACAACGATATGAAACACAGTGAACTCACTGACACACACACCACACCACACAGATCACAATAATGACAATGATATGAAACACACAGTGAACGCATTGACAGACACCACACCACACAGATCACAATAAATCAGGATGTGAGACAAGCCAAGGAGGAAAAATACTGACTCCTCACATTGTGTGCAGATGACAAAGTATAGTGCAGCCAGACTGGTCAAAACTGACCAATGAAAATGAAGCTTATATAAACCAGTCAAGGAATGTCATGCAGGAACCGCTGATGGTGGTCATTGTCAATGACAATGCAATGTAATAGTGTTTCCGTTTTGTTTTTTTGAATGGAAAAGCACATTAACACCTTTTAACAGAGTTTTAACAACCATGATTTATGTTTGAATTTGTAACAGCGATAAGCAAAACAACATGTTTTACTTAACCTAACACTTTTATATACTTCTTAGGCTGCTTATATATATAGAAGAGGAAAAAAAAACAACAACCAAACAAGAATGTCTGGTACGATCAATATACTGATATAAAGAAACTGACAAGTAAACTAGCATGAATTCATCTAAAAGGAAAACACAGCAAAACTCTCCCTGTCTTTCTCTCTCTGCCTCCCTCTCTTTCACACACACACACACACACACACACACACACACACACACACACACACACATACACACACACAAACAAATAAGCACACATGGATACAAGCCCATTGCATGCATGTACTTATGTAAGCATGCATGCATGCACACACACACACACACACACACACACACACACACACACACACACACACAACAACAACAACAACACAACAACAACAACAACAACAAATACAGTGAACTAGAGTGAACCCCATAAAACACATTAGGTCTCGCAAACAGTTGGAAGAAATCCTTTCAGGTGAGGCAGAGCAGGTGACGCTTTAATTAAAAAAAAAAAAAAATACCAGGCTGTTAGAATGGAGTCTGACAGCTCATGCATAAACCATACTACACTAACATCATTTGGCCTGCTACCAACCCTCAGACAGACTTTCACGGCTGTTTGGTTTCCTTAGTTTCTCCCGCTGCAGTTCATGCGTCTTCTGCAGCCATTCTTGCTTCTGTTGCAGTCTGTCTTCTCTATCGCATTGCTGCTCATTCGCATGCTCCTGCTGCAGTTCACCATGTTCCTCCTGTTCTTTCTTTTGTTGTTGCTGCCTTCTGATGATGGAATGCTGGAAGGATGAAGACTTGGCCAGCTGGGCTGCGTCCTGAGAAGACAACACAAACACCCTTGCAGATGATTGGAAAGAAATAATACACAAATCAGATAACACCAGACTGTTGAAAGATTGCTGGGTAGGATGTTCAATCTGGGACTACAGTAGGAACCATCTGTAACTTTCAAAATTTTTTTTTTTAGGCAATGGTATTTCTTCTCTCTCTCTCTCCCCCCCCCTCTCTCTCTCTCTCTCTCTTTCTCTCTCTCTCTCTCTTTAAAAATTCTATACTAGACCAAAAAAACTGTCAAATTTTCCAAGTCATCAGAATTTTCGGAGTATGCAAACAAATCTATTCTTCGCTTGACTAAATCTTCCCTTAAACATCTCAAACTCTGTTTGATGTAAAGTCTGCACATTTTCCATGAACAGAAGACAGTTGGAAGAAATTTTGACTGGCACGGACAGATTGTCAAGGTCTGGCACTTTCCTCTTCTGTGCTTACTACAACAACAACAAAATCAAAATAGTGTGTATCTCTTCTTTGGTATTACTGCAAAATTCTGAAAATTATTTATTTTATCTATTTAGTTCCCTAAAAAGAATACAAACAATATGATGCTTCTCCTTTCAGCTTACCAACTACTCCAAACAGTATGGCATTCCATCTTTGTGCGTGCTACAAAAATCCACACACCATGACATTTTCTTCATTTCTTCCTTGTATTTTCTTAACGAAAGTCCATATAGCTTGACATTTGTGTGTGTGTGTGTGTGTGTGTGTGTGTGTGTGTGTGTGTGTGTGTGTGTGTGTGTGTGTGTGTGTGTGTATGACTGCTATAAAAATTCAAGCAGTAAGACATTCCCACTTTGTGCTTATTACAAAACCTATACAGAATAACACATATACTTTGTGCTTACTATAAAATTTATACTTTATATGTATCAGTTACTAAACAGGTCTAGAAAAAAATGTCCTTTCTGATACACTGCATTTTAAAAAAAAAAAATTCATTCAGTGATGATATCTTAATGAGACATCAATTTAAAAAAAAAAAAAGTAGATGAGCACTTACTGACCAAAGTAAGAGTTGCTGTGTATTTTTGTGTTGATGTTACAGGCCACTTACTTTCACATAAAATACTTACCTTTATTTTACTTATCACAAGAATGGCACCATAGGTAAATAAGTGTAAACAAAAACAGAGAAAAGATGACTCTTCAAACAGTGGCTTGAAACAAACATCCTAGTTTGGACAGTTTGCCTTGTACTCGCCCGTTTCAAACTAAAAATGTCCTGTTGCTTCTCAATCATCAATAACCTATTCAAATCTGACCAATGCAGCTAGGACAAAACAACAGGTTTTCTGTGAAAATGAAACAGGAGACATGTCCTGTCCCTAGGTTTGCTAGTTCATTTGGTTGGTCAGTTGCGAAGTAGCAATAAATTTCTATCCCTTGTATTTTTTTTCTACTTTTCTGCCCCACAACCACCCACCACCCCCCCCCCTCCCCTATTTCTATCCATAACTCCATTCCTCTCCCTCTCTGTCTCATTCTTGTCCCTTCTATAACTCCTGCCCCAAGTCACTCTATCTCCCCATTTCTCTTCTTCCTTCCTCTCTCGCTCTCTCATTCGACATCTCATTCGACATCTCTGTCTACCTCCCTCTAATACTACCCACTCTCCCTGTGCCTTTGCTTTCCCTCTTCCCCCTCTCACTCACTCTCTCCCCTTATCATGCTCTACAACCCCCTTCCCCCCCCCAGCCCACCTCTCTATCTCTCTTGCCCTCTCCTACATCCTGTGTTCCCCCACTCTACTCTCACTCACTCTCTTTCCTTTCTACCCTCCTCCCTACCCTCATCCCCAACCCCCCACCAACCTTGCCTGCCAGACCTTCAACCAGTTTCCTCCCTCTCTTCCTCTGTCACGATTCCCCTCTAACTTCACTCACCGTCACGATTCCCCTCTAACTTCACTCACCTCCATCTGACTCTCAGCTTACTAACCCCCCCCCCCCCACAACCACACACACACACACACACACACACACACACACACACCTTCCCTTCACATTCCACTTCCTTTTTTTTTTTGTTCCTCAATCCCTCCCTTTTTACCCTCATCCCCACTTCAATCTATTTCCATCCCTCCCCTTTCTCATATTCTGTCTCCTTTTCCATACTCTGCCCCCTCCTTCACCTTTATGTTTCCCCTGTGTCTCCCTTTGTCTTCCTCTCTTCCAACTGTCCCCTTTTTCAAAGCCAGCTTACAGTTCTCCCACACACTCTTATATTTTCGAGCTTTCCTCCCTTATTAACCCTCTCCTCCTTCCTACCCCCCCCTCCCCCTAACCCTCCATCCCAGTTTTGGTTTATAACTTTCCTCCTCTCCCCCCCCCCCCCCCTCTCTATCAGTCCCTATCTCCTTCCTCCCTTTTTTCTCCCCCCCCCCCCCCCCCCCCCCCCACCTCTCTCTCTCTCTCTCTCTCTCTCTCTCTCGCCCTATTTCAACTTCTCTTGCTGCCTCTTTCCCCCCTCTCCTATCTCTCTCCCTTTACCGCTGACTCCTATGTTTCATTCCACCTCTCTCATCCCATTTCCCTGTCAACAGGAGCTGTGGGCCCTTATCCTCACGCTTGACTGCCCCCCCCCCCCCCCCCCTGCTTTTCAGTACTTCTAGACAGTCATCACCTGTGAAGCTGTCATCATTGTCAGTCGCCCAGTCGTCTGAGCCCCAGGGAACATCAATGCATTTACTGTGCCTTCACTTTTTCCCCCCCCCCCTCCCCAACTAATAACTTCCGCACTATTTTGACCAACAGGTTTCCATTCAAAATGTTGATCAAATCGATATCAAGTTTTTTTTTTTTTTTCTTTAATGGGGTGGAAGGATTACAGGAAAAAAGAACAGAAAAAAAAAAAAGAAACACAGCACGCCACAAAAGGGTGCAGCAGGAAGCGACTATAAAGGATTCTCTCTTGTGTTTTCTGGTCGCCCATGGGGACGGCCACACGTAGCTGCAGCCGGATCTCTCGCCACAAAGGATTAAACATGTACAAATGCCAGTGACGTGAGAGATGCAATGCCACATCCAAACCTGAATCACTTAAAACTGCCTTTTGACGCAATCACTGTGGTGTTTGTTTCAACAGAGTTGGATGGAATCATGGTGTTGATGGACACACTATTGTCATAGGGCCTTGCCAGCCATGTCAGCCTGCTCTTCACGCTCCACACAGCCTGGGATAACAGACTTCAGATCAAATTACTGTGACTGAAAATGTTGGTTTTTTTTTCTTTTTTCATTTGAGCAGGTTCAGAAAAATATATTCTAAAAAATATCAATAACGATCAAAAGGCTTGAAATGTTTAGAAGATTTAAAATAAACAAACAAAACTTAGATAAAAGAAATAAAACTGTATGTACGAACACTGTAAACCAGAAGAAACACAAAGTAAAAGGAAACATATCCACAGATTTCATAAATACACACACACTGCTGATTTCTGAAATCATCCTATTCAGTGCCACAGGTGCGTTTCCCCAAACATTTCATTACTCTCAGTGTCTGCTTGCTTGGCTGTTTACTTCTTTGACATTGCATTTTTTGTCTCTGTTTTTAGAGCAGGCACCACTCACATCTTCGCTGTCCTCTTCAGTAGTAGTGGAGTCCAGGTCCACGCTGTCAATGCCACCAGTGCCATGCCTGCCCTGCCATGTCCACAGCTCCAGAGGAAACTGAAGACCTTGGTGGACCGACCTGACTTTGTTCTTTTGGGGACATTCCTATCAAAAGAGACCCGACGCTCAGGACAGACTGCTGTCAGGTAAAACATGCCTAAAAAACATTCAGGAGGTAATCATAAGGCTGGAGGTAAACTCAGAGTGAAGACAAACATGTTTGAGGTCTATTTTGGGGAAGGAGGGGACGGGGAGAGAGTGGATAGATGGGGAGTTTGTTGACAGTTTTTTTTTTCGGAGATGGGGGTGGGGGGTTGTTGTCTTATCTTGTTCCACACCGAAACTGCTACTACTGGAGCAAGAAGGGGACAAAACATTTCGCTGGCAGTACGAACCGATATGAGTTAAATAGGTATGGTATAGTGGTATGCATCTGACTGTACTAATTTTGAGATAGTGGGAAAGTCGCTACTTCTTCAGAAAGAGCGAGGAGAGAGACAGACACAGACAGACACGAAGAGAGCTTGCGTTTCAAGTAAGACACTGAACACATAACAGAGTCAGTGGAGTGAGGTCTGTGGCAGGTGGGGATGGGGATAGGGAGCACAATGAAAAAAAGTGATGACAGTTTTCTTGCAGACTGCTGCAGGAATGAAGCTGACACTGTTCAAGTACTGCACATCTTCTCATTTCGTTTTGTGTTGGTTCATCACAGAGAAAGAGTTTTGTATTTGAAAGTCTGTTCATGCTGCTGTGCTGTCTGGTTTTGATGACAAAAAGAGAGTGTTTTCTGTGCAACTGTTGCCTCACACAAGGACTGCGTTTATCTGTTTTGGTTGTTGTTCAGGATGGGGGGGGGGGGGGGGGGGTAGTTTGTTTTTCCCCAGACACTGTTTTGCTTTCTAAATACTTTCTTTCTTTTATGAGAGCAAAACTGTTTTTTTTTTTTTTTTTCCTAAAACAATCCCAAGTAAAACATAGAAGCATCAGTTCTGAGACAGGAAGCACGCAGATGGGGGAGGCAGTGTGCACTATGTGTCTCTATCTTTGGCTGAGAAAACAGCCTAGTCCAATGAAATCTGATAAATCAGTTGTGCTGAGCACTGACAGGCAGCCACCAACCAACACTTGCCATTTTGTTAGCCAACATTTATACACATAATTATCACACTGTTCACCCCCACACACCTGGATGCTTGTGTAAGGACCGGCTGTTGACAGTGATAGCAAGTGTGGCTGGTAAACTAGCAACTGATGGCTTACCTATGCAAAATACCAGCATAAATTTTCGTACCAGTACCCACATCTTTTTTTGAACACTCGGAAAGCTTTCACATGCGCGCACACACACACACACACACACACACACACACACACACACACACACACACACACACATATGTGTGCGGTCACGTATGCACACTCACACACACATGCACACACATATGCATGCTTGCATGCATGTATGTGTACACACACACACACACACACACACACACACACACACACACATGTACACATGCATACACACACACATACACACACACACACACACACACACACACACACACACACACACACACACACACACACATGCACACACACACACACACACACACACACACACACACACACACACACACAAACAAACACACACACATACACACACACCCCTGTCTTTTTCCCCAATCAATCTGTCCTTCACCTTTGCTGACCCTTTGCCTGTCATCAGATGCATGGTTCTGCTGACCCGTGACACTACTACTGAGGCTGTAGCCCGCATGGACTGTGCTTCTGTTCTCGTTTATGTCCAGACTGTCACCTTTGTACCTGTGAGACCACAACAAGATCTCGTTGGATAATGAGTGTCTGTAATTATTTGCTGCACTTTCAACTGAAACTTAAAGAAATGTTTTGGATTTATTGTGCACCATCAAATATTCAAAGTGTATATCAGTTATGAAAAGAATGACTCTACCTCAAAAACAATTGTACCCACAAATGATTGAAAAAGAGTAAAAACAGTATTTAACAATACTTCAGCATCTATCCTGTATCCAAAAAAGTGCTTATCTATTCATCATTTCATGTTAGATCACTCAAAAAAAAAAAAAAAAAAAGCATGAGAACAACCTGACCGCTAATATACTTTTGAGAATCTCATGACAGCATAAAATGACTACAGTATAAGACTAAGAAATCACAAATCAATCAATGGAACACAGACCTATAAAGTGTCTCAAGACAACATAAAATGCCAGGACTAAAGGACTAAAAAACACAAAAAAGATCACTGGCACACTGATCTACGTAAACATCAAACTCCCTCTTCTCAGATCTGGGCAACTGCCATTCTTACCCATCAAGAAAAGTCTGCTTTGTGTGTGCGTGTGTGAAACGTGTAAGCCTCAAGTTCTGAGTGACCTTTCGTACACTTCTACAATCTATTCCTGTGAACAATTTTCCCTGGTGAATGTGGGCGGGGCTGACTGAACTCTCTTGTCTTACCTTTTCCCTGATGAGACTGTGATCGAGGTACCCGACCTGAATACACTTTCATTTTGCGCTCCCTGAGAATGCACCCCAGTCTGGGAGTCCCTCCTCTTGTCAGTCTGGTCAAACGGCTGCTGGGATTTGTTTGTGTCACTGCTGCGGATCCCATGCTGTTTATAAAGGTCACAGGTCAGGGGCCACAGGTCAAAGACTTTACCTCAGGCAAGTCATATGACTAACAAATTACTAACCAGGACAAATGCTAAAAGTCGAAAATGAACAACATACCTATAGCAAGGGAAAACTGGGAGGGGAGAGGGAAAAGTACACAACAGCTAGAGGAATCATATATAATTTATTGCATTCTATATAACAGGATTTCCATTTTCTGTTTAATGCTGGTAATTTTTCAACTGTCAACATAAACACACACACACACACACACACACACACACACACACACACACACACACACACACACACACACACACACACACACACACACACCAAAAAAAACACCTCCATTCTCTGAGTGCTGAAATGCACACTATCAAATTATAAGAAACGCTCCAAGTAGGAGAATGGTAATGCACATCATTTAAAGAAAATGTGATTAACAACGACGAAACACCGAAATGACACACACACACACACACACACAACACACACACACACACACACACACACACACACACACACACACACACAAAACATGCATACATGCATGCATGAGTGTGCACACACACACACACACACACACACACACACACACACACACACACACACACACACACACACACACACAATTTCACCTTTCTCTTTATGCAATGCTCACAATACAACACACTCTCAACTGAGAGTGCTATTAATTCACCAAACTGTTCAGATGAAAAATCTTGCAATGATACTGTGATACAAAAAGATACATTGCACACATTTGGTGTAAAAACAGTAAATAACGTTATCATTTCAGGATCAGAAGGTCTCTCCGTTTTTTTTACTTCAGTCTGCAAGCAAAAATTTTGTTGGAAACCAAATCAGGCTTTTCACTTTTTCTTTCTCCCATGGGGGTGCAGGTGGGTCGGGGAGGGGGTAAGGTAAGGTAATGCTGCTTATTGCCCAGCCGACCACAAAGGGCTGTATCAGGGCTGTCACCACGTTGAAGTCAGCTCACAAGTCAAAAACAAAACAAAAAAAACCTTTCACACATCTCTTTAACATACACCTTCTAAAAAAACGCACTACAAACTTCATTTAAAAATCTTTCTTCCATTAAATCTTGGATCAGATGAAAAATGTTGATTTCTTTCAGAAATTTCAAAGATCATGTCAGGTGGGTCATTGGTGAACCGGGGATGGGGGGGGGGGTGGGGGGGGGGGGGGGGGGGGGCTTGGGGGGGAGGGTAGGGGAAGTGTGGAGAGGGCAGTGGGGTAACTGTAGATAGTATCCCTGTCTTTTTGGAGATTCAATGCTGATAACTTCCTTTTTCTGTGACTGTCTTTGACTTTTTTTTTCCCCCCAAAACTGTTATTTTCTCTTTTTTCCTATTTGAGTGCACCCCATTCATCCCTCTTTGTCCTGGACATCTTGTGTACTTTTTTTCTCTTGTTGATTAAAAGAATAACATGCTACTTTTTTTTTTTTTCTTCTCTTGTTGAATAAAAAGTATCACATGGAACATGCAAAAAAAAAAAAAAAAAAAAAAAAAAAAAAATCAGGCTTTTTTTTTCTTTTTTTTCTTTTAGTTTTGTTTCACATTTTGAACAAAGGCTGGAATGTTCTTTACCCTGCTTGGAATGCTGTTGGTGGAAGCAGAATAGGCACTGTCTTCATCGTCGTCATGCACACTTCCTCCAGACTCTGCAGACCAAGAGGTGGGCGGGCCTTCTGAACTACGCCTGGAAAGGGTCGACCCTCGCTTTTGTGTTGATCCTCGGTTTGGAACTGCAGTCTGACCCTCATCTGCACGGCATGATGAAGACAATCCTGTTGACACTAGCAAGCCACCAGCTGTCAGTGTTGCACTGCATTTAACTTGTTTTTGGTTTTTTGTTTGTCCCATCTTCTATGCCACCTCAGTGGCAGTGCACCCACGCTGCTCATTCCTGCACCCCGTCCACAGCCACAACCCAGCCCAGTGCCCAAGCTCCGGCACCGGCAATCCACAGGGAGCAGTCACTGTCAAGTTGTCAAGAGGAAACCTACTGGAGGAGACACTGCACTGCTGCCGAGTCACTTCAGTAGTGTTCAGTGGTGCCTGTTCTAATCCAACATACACAGGACACCACCTACTAAGCCCCCTCCAGACAACAATAATCGCTTAGTCGCGGAGCCGGCGTGAGTGAGCTCTCCCTCAAGAGGGCGCCATCACATCCATCCAACGACAGCCCCCATGGACTTGCCGATACCAGTGACCCCAATAGAATCAAAACTAAGGCCACAGACGTGGAGAGGACACGGAAACTGAGGTCACCAAGAGAACAGGGCATGAAGATCCACAGAATTTGAGACTTTTTTATGTTAATCAATGAGAATGAGGATGATGGAGATGATGCTACGGATTTCCATTCCAGTCTGAGACTGCATGACAGGGCTGTATTCTACACTTACTTTCGTAACATATCCTGGCGTCAACCAGGCCTGAGAGATACAGACACCTGCAATGTTGCTGAGAAAATCTGAGCAACACTCTCAGAGATACATCCATTAAAAAGATGAAACTCGACTGTGTGGTCCCAGTCTTCCCAATTGAGCCCATAGCAAAGTCAGCTCTGGGTAGGAGCCGGTCGGGGTTGAAAAATCCCGCATGACTCTGATGGGAATCAAACCCTTGACCTCCCAGCCATGAGTCTGCAATGCTGACCACTTCACCATGGTGGCCGATTGCACAGCAGTTAACTTAATTTCACTGAACTTCTGGGAAGTTGGAACCTTGAATTCCATCAGAATTGCCAGGAATGCCAGTAACTAATAAAAAAAAAAAAAAAAAAAAAGAAAAAAAAAGCAGGAAATCTGATATGACATGGTCAATGTTGGCAGATAAATAATGTGTGAGTGTGTGTGTGCGTGGAAGTGCAGTGTGTGTGTGTGTGTGGAGTGTGTGTGTGTGTGTGTGTGTGTGTGTGTGTGTGTGTGTGTGTGTGTGTGTGTGTGTCTGTGTGTGTGTGTGTGTGTGTGTGTGTGTGTGTGTGTGTGTGTGTGTGTGTGTGTGTGTGTGTGTGTGTGTGTGTGTGTGTGTGTGTGTGTGTGTCTGTGTGTGTGAATGTGTGTGTGTGTGTGTGTGTGTGTGTGTGTGTGTGTGTGTGTGTGTGTGTGTGTGTGTGTGAAAGAGAGTGTATGTGTGTGTGTAAAACCATGCATATGAGGACATGTGTATGTATGTATGTCTTTCTGCATGTGTGTGTATGCATGTGTGTGTGTGTATACATGTGTGTGTGTGTGTGTGTGTGTGTGTGTGTGTGTGTGTGTGTGTGTGTGTGTGTGTGTGCTTGTGTGTGTGTGTGTGTGTGTGTATTTATGGCTTATTTCTACGTCCATACATAAATGAGAGTATGTGGAAATGTTGGAGAGAAGGGCAAAAATTACCTATTTTGAAATCATACTTCCTCCTATATGCTTGATTTTCTGATCCGTTCTTCAAGTTGAATCACTTCCAGTGTTCAAAAGCTGTAATTCAGCTTCTTTCAATTTGATTTCAAACTTAGAATAACAGGTCTTGGAAGAAGCGTTTAAAAAATAATTGACATTTTCTCTTTTCTTCTTCAGGTTTTTTGATGAGCATTTTTTTTTTTCTTCATGCAGAAATCAGTTGCATAATGTACAGTCAGCATCCTTAGCTATTATCAATGACAGATTTTCAGCCTGGGCCCAAATTACACCCAGGGATGAATGTGCTGTGGATTTCAATGCAAAAACTCAGCCAACATTGTAAATTTTCTTCACTTCACAGATCATGCGCTTTTGAGAAAGTTGCTCAACTTCTTTAACACAATAATAGCAGATTTCTTCTGTATCTCCCATGCCTGGGTGAGGCAGGATTATGTGCTACAAAGTAACATGGGAGTGCTGGTCCATCACATCATGAAACAGAACTCCATGGCATCATCGTCATCAGTACTGATTATCATAAAAGGAAACTGACTTCATATTTGGTGCCTTCTCATACCCTGCTCGAACTGTGACTTCAGCTAAAAGCTCCCATCTTTGGGTACCCCGAAATGGGGGGTCACATCATGTTGAAGTCTTTAGTGTGGAAATCATTGTTTGCGCGTTACTGGTTGTTTCCACTCAAAAGGGAAATGCACATTTTCACTCACTCACACACACACACACACACACACACACACACACACACACACACACACACACACACACACACACACACATGTGCATACGCACAAACACACACATACATACAC
>JADBJO010000290.1:77500-82500 GCA_016801955.1 Conus betulinus
CAAGCATAACATACACAAAAAAACTCTTTAAAAAAAACATACACACACACACACAGCAAAATAAAGTTTAAATGATGCAAAAGAATGCACAAGAACAGTGCAATACTAAAAACGCAATACTTTATATTACCATACAACACAACACAAACCAGCACAGAGAATAGTAATACACAGTATAACAAAAACATGATAACTGAACATGGTACAATAAAATACAATACAAGACAACACAATTTTTTTTTTGTTTTCCTAAACATACACACATACATATGATAGTACTTTGCATTTCATACAGTCTTGATAAAGACAAATCTACATATAACCATCTTTCTATACTGGTCAGTTTTTCTTGATTGCAACAGAGTCACAAGATGGCTATGAAAACAACAACAACAACAACAAACAAACAAAACAAAAAAAACACAACCTTACCTGAGATAGGATCCAGCACTCTGTGAGGTGTTCGTCGTTCCGGTCTTGAGTACCCATTGTCTTTATTATCTAAAAGATAGCATACACACTCTGTCATGACAGTCCTTACAAATGAATGAATGAAGAAATGAATGAATGAATGATTTAGCAATTTAATGTATGAATGAAAGATTGAACAAGTGAATCAGTCCATCCATCAATCAATCAATAGCAAGCAATTAGTCAGTCCATCAGTAAGAACCGATCAATCAATCAATCCATCAACAGAAATAAAGACATTTAAAGCAGATTCATGACAATACTCAAACCATGGCAGTAACAAAGGTGTGTGTGTGTGTGTGTGTGTGTGTGTGTGTGTATGTATGTGTGCGTGCGTGTGTGTGTGTGTGTGTGTGTATGTGTGTGCGAGTGAGTGTGTATATGTGCGTGCGTGTGTGCATGCATGCGTGCATGCGTGCTGGCTGCATGTGTGTGTGTGCGCGCTTGCATTGCAAAGTATTCCTTTTATATTAAAAAAAAAAGAAAAAATACCCACATCAAACAACACACAACTTCTCCTCTATGATTCTCTATGAGACAGTGTAAGATCACACACACTTTGGCAGTCTTAATAACCAATGGGCTGATGACCGAAAACCAATGTGCCTCTCATCTGTAGACTGATATTATCCAAATTCAAACATACAAAACAACAGTGTATTTCCACTGTATGGTTTCTGATATCTTGATTATTTCATTAGTATTACTTTCTCATTATGATGATCATTATTAGTGCAGATGGAAACGAGACCACACACACGACCATGAATGATCGATTTAACGTCTAGGTTATTTACATATGCAAAACTTTTTAACCTTCTCAACAGCAGCTATGTTTTCAACGGTACCTGCTGGTTATCGTTCTGTCAACAAGCTTTGGCGGAACACTACTACGCCGATTTTATCAGAATTTGGTGAAAAATTCTATGTGGCTCAACAATGGTGCCATTAAATCTTGGTGCAGACATCCCAATCATGCTACACTTAATCACTGCAAGCACGATCTGATTTCGGGGGGTGGGTGGTGATAAGTGTTCGGTGATTGAGACCTCTTGTTGAGAGTGCGGAGTAGTGGTCCCACCGTTGTTTTTTGGTTGTTTTTGGTGCGAGTGGGGTGTGTATTGATCAGTTGTTGCCTCGCGATCTAGGGGTGGGCTGCACGTGTTTCTGTTGTATTATGAGAAGCTTTGCGAGGGGTCGTGCCAGGCTGAGGGGAGGGAGAAGCGCTTGTACAAGGTAGTTCGCGCACATCTGGGCCGATGGTAGAGTTGGTCGGAATTAACACACAACAGGGGGGAAGGCGCGAGAGGGGGGAAGGAGATGGGGACTCTGCGTGGGCCGCGCTTGCGTGTGGGGTGCAGTGTTGCAAGTGCTAGCAGCATGGGTCCCCATGTTCTCATCCCACACCGAAACGGCTAAAAACTCACTCCCAACACCAGAGGCGGCTTTTGAATGAGCTGAGGGGTTGGCGATAATCCGCCGGGGGGGGCCCCCCCTTCCGAAGTCTCCGGAGGGCCCGATCCCCTTTGCCCCCTTGCCTCACGCCTCTCTCCCTCGTCTCCCTCGTCTCCGTCTCCCTCTCTCCCCTCACGCCCTCGCCATTCCTCCTCTCTCAGATCATCTACCTCCTCCCTCGGCGCTCTCACAACACACACCCGACCCAACACACCTCACCCCCCCCACACCTCCCCACACACACACCACCACACCACCCCTATCCCCCTCCCTCTTTCACACCCCTATGTAACACGCTACACTTTTTTTTTTTCTTCTGCCTGCGCCTTTCTTTCTCCTATCCCCCACTGATTCTTTTTTTCCCTTCCCTCTCCTCCCCTTTCCAAAACCCCCCTTTTCCTCTCCTCTTCATCCATTCTCTTCTCCTCTCCTTCTACTGCTCCTCTCCCGCTTCTCCTCTTCTTCCGGTCCTCTCTCGTCTCTTAAACGAACCTGGATTCCTGACTTCTACTAGCTTTTTGTTACCTCTCTTCTTTCTTACTTCCCCGTGCTAACAACATTTTTTCAAAATGGGTCCTTTTTTTTTTTTAAGGAAAATTCCATAAAAAGAAAGTGGAAAAGGGGATGGGTTGGAGGTGTGGCAGGTTATCATGTATTTTTATTGTCTTGGGTCTTTTATTAAAAGCGAAAGAAGCTTCCTCATTCACGATTGTCTATCTCTCCTCGTGTGTGTGTGTGTGTGTGTGGGTGTGTGGTTGGTTATGTTTTTGTGTGTGGTGTGTGTGTGTGTTGTGTGTGTTTTGTGAGTATTGTGTGTGTGGTGTGGTGGTTTTTGTTCTGTGTGTTGGGTTGTTTGTGTGTGTGGTGTTTGGTTTGTGTGTGTGGTGGGGGGGGGGGTGGAGTGGTTGATGGGGTGTGTGCAGGGTGTGGTGTGTTGTGTGTGTGCCTGTTGGTGTGTTTAAACTGAGGAGGATAGGACAGACCAGATCAGACGCATGATGCCACAGCGATATGGAGATGATTTAACAGGGAGAGGGGATAATGGTGTGTGTGGTTGGTAGTGTTGGTGGTGGGTGTGTGGTTTGTGTGGGTTTGTGTTGTGTGGTGGGTGTGTGTGTGTCTGGGGGTGTGTGGTGCCGGGTGTGGTGTACTGTTGGTGTGGTGTGTGTGTTGGTGTGTGTGTGTTTGTGTGTGTGAGGTGTGGTGA
Organism: Conus betulinus; assembly: GCA_016801955.1. Lineage (NCBI taxonomy): Eukaryota > Metazoa > Mollusca > Gastropoda > Neogastropoda > Conidae > Conus > Conus betulinus. The sequence continues at coordinate 80,634 of JADBJO010000290.1, forward strand.
CGGGGGGGTTGGTGGGGGGACGGTGGGGGTGGTCTGAGATGGTGGTTGTTTGTAGTAGGAGGGAGAGGACAACAGACAAGGCCGTAGAGGAGAGACAGACTATTAGGGAACGGGATAGTAGTGGGGAGTGGATCGATAGTGCGGGGACGTGTGGATGTTATGGAGGGGAGGAGGGTGGGCAGGAATAATTATGGAGTTTTTTGTTTTTTTTTTTTTTTTTTTTTTTTTTCTACTGAACATTCATTATCTATCAAAAAAATACCACAATAAAGGTGTGTGTACCAAGTTTTATCAGCCTCTTCTCATGGGCATATAGTCCTAGCTGTTCATGGGCTTGTGTGTGGTGGTGTTTTGTGTGTGTGTGTGGTGTTTGTGGTGTGTTTTGTGTGTGGGTGTGTAAAAAAGGGATCGAGAGAGAGAGCGAGAGCTAGAGATAGAAGGGGGGGGGGGGGGGGGGGGGGGGGGGGGGGGGGGGGGGGGGGGGGGGGGGTGGGGGGGGGGGCAGTGGGGGTAAGGGGAACGATAGATAGACCAGGGATCAATGGAGACACTGTGTGGGATGGTGAGGGAGGGAGAGAGAAACAGAGACAGAGACAGAGAGAACCGAGCAGATAAGGAGTGAGAGAATGGGCTGGGGGGGGGGGGTGGTGAGTGGGTGGGTGTGGGTGGAGTGGGTGTGGCGGGGGGGGCGCTCGGGGGGGGGAGTGGGGTGGGGTGGGGGGGCACCGCGCTGTGTGGTTGTGTGTCTGCCCGTGGTGGGGGGTGTTGTGTGTCCGTGGAATATTCGAGGGTTATTCTAGTGCGAAGGGAGCGCAGAATGATGAAAAGGGGTACGAAGGTGGGGAGGAGGGGAGCAAGTGTTCGTAACTGGCTGATCTACCTCCATAGGGGAAATGCAGGGGATGATCGCTTGCAGCTGAGCTACGTTGTTATTGGTGTGTGTGTAGTGATGGGTGTGGGTTGGGGGGTGGATGGTTGGGAGTCTGCGGGTGCGTTCCCTGTCAGGGGTCGGCTGGAAACGGGATGTTAGTAAGGTAGAAAGGCGAAAAAGAGAAGAAAACCCGGCCGAGACCCAAAAACAGACCGACAGATAGAGCAAAGAAGATAGGAGACACAGTTAGGGAGAAAAACATGTGGACATTGTGATACGCTTGTGCATGTGTGTGTTGTGTGGGGTGTGTTGTTGTGTGTGTGTGAAAGAAAGAAGAAAGTGATTAAAAATCTTTTGTGAGGTTTTTTGTGTTTTTTTTGTTTTAATACTATGACTGTGTGCAGTCATCCTTTCAGTCAAGATTTCACCATGGTTTTTCACATGCAATATCTTTTCTCTGTTGTGAAAGAGCTCTTGCTGGCTGGTCCGTAGAAGATCTGAAGAGCTACTGCTGCAGAGCTCTCTGCCTTGCGCTAGCTAGCTCGTGTTGCCTCTTGCTCTTCAAGCGTGACCCTTCTGCCCATCTTTTTTTCCGCTTCTTCTATAATATCACGTTCAGATTTTTTTTTTCTGGTTAAATCTCTTCTATCCCCCCCAGCACAATACCCCTACACTGCTCATATCTTGGTTTCCCTGTATACAGCACCACTATACAACAACTGTCCACTGCAGTGGAAACACTGCAGTACATACCCCCACACTGACTGCTTCCTTCTGGTTTCCCTGTTTATACAGCCACACTACCCTGTCCCACTTGCAGTGGGACACTGACAATTCCAGGGATATTAAGATCAATCAACCATGTCCGCTGCACGAAATACAATTCTTAATTGTTGTGACATTGTGGTTTTTATTTTGTTTGCCGTACTCCTCTCAGATTTTGGTTTCTTCTTGAGATTTTTTTTGGTAAACTACAGAGCAACCAATGCATGTACG
>JADBJO010000290.1:90000-132500 GCA_016801955.1 Conus betulinus
AAGCTGTATGGATCTGGTCAGGCTCTGGGGATCAAGCAGGACCACACAGTGCACCCTGACCACCACACACCCTGATCACCACCCAGTGCTCCCTAATCACCACTCAGTGCTCCCTGACAACCACCCAGTGCACCCTGACTACCACCCAGTGCACCCTGACCACCTCCCAGTGCTCCCTGACTACCACCCAGTGCACCCTGACCACCACCCAGTGCACCCTGACCACCACCCAGTACACCCTGACCACCACCCAGTACACCCTGACCACCACCCAGTACACCCAAACCACACCCACCCAGCTCCCTGACCACCACCCTGTGCTCCCTGACCACCACCACCCAGTGCACCCTGACCACCACCAAGTGCTCCCTGACCACCACCCAGTGCACCCTGGCCACCACCCGGTTCTCCCTGGCCACCACCCAGTGCACCCTGATCACCACCCAGTGCTCCCTGACTACCACCCAGTGCACTCTGACCACCACCCACCCAGTGCACCCTGAACGCCACCCAGTGTGTACCCTGACCACCACCCAGTGCTTCCTGTCCACCACCCAGTGCTCCCTGGCCACCACCCAGTGCACGCTGACCACCACCCAGGCCCCCTGACCACCACCCAGACCACCCCCCCAGTGCTCCCTGACCACCACCCTGTGCTCTCTGACCACCCACCACCCTGACCACCACCCCCCAGTGCTCCCTGACCACCACCCTGACCACCACCGAGTGCTCCCTGTCCACTACTCAGTGCACACCTGACCACCACCCAGACCACCCTCACCACCACCCAGTGTACCCTGACCACCACCCAGACCACCAGTCTCCGACAGTGCAATATCAGAGAAGAACTTGTGACATCCACCTTTTTTTAAATTGCAAGAGCTGGTCGTGGGCAGCCTTTCAATGCCTTCCACACATAAAATATACTTAAGATGATTTATCTACTACATTCTCCACCAAACCTACGAAAAATGACAGCACCAGGCAGCAAGCCAACAACAATGCTAGCCAACAAGAACATGTCCATGAAGGTGACAAATGCAGTGAACGTATCTAATCCAGGTATGTACATCTAATGCCATCCAACAGGGTTTAAAATGAGGTTGGACATCCCATAGGCTGACCAAAGAAGACTTACATGGACAAAATAAACTGTTGACATTGATTCCCGACAGCTTCCATGTCCATTCTGGCACCTCTAGCATGCAATGTCACAGGACGTTGATGTAATAAAATATTGCCTTCCAGCTGAATCACGATGCAGGCTTGTGACTTTGGGAACACCTTGCTGTTGTGTTTCAGTGAGTGAGGGTGCACATGACTGAGCATCTCTGTAGGTGTAACAAAACAGGAACGTGCCTACAATCGCAAACATTGATCTGACCTGAATCTTCTGCTTTGGAATTTATCAATTATTTACACACACACACACACACACACACACACACACACATAGAGGCACACACACACACACACACACACACACACACACACACACACACACACACACATGCATGCACACACACTTATGGACACACACACATATGCAAGCATGCGTGCACACACACACACACACACACACACACACACACACACACACACACACACACACACACACACACACACACAGACACAGAGTCAGAGAGATTTTGTCACATTTTCTTTTTATCTGTAGAACATCATAGAATATCACAGAGGGGAATGACAGAAAAATTGGAAGAGGTATTTAGAAAGAAAAAAAAAAAAAAACACAGACCTAGATAAGTCAACCAGTTTCTCCCATTCACCAGATCAAAGCCAGCAAACAAACACATCAGTTTCTTTCAAACAATAAAAGATGGATCTTTTCTCTCTTTTTTCTTCATCCTTCCACCAAGCTCTGAAAAACAACGTGAAAGAGAACAACACAACTGTTCAGGCAGCGCATAAGCCTCCAACAATGTGCTTATCCATCTATTCCTGCACTGTTCCCTAACGCACCAGATCCTCTACAACAATGACTGTGCCAGCATCTTCAAAGCTTGCAGCCTGGCTCAGACCCGTGCTAATGAAAGGCCAGCATTTCCCTTTCCTCCACACCTTGTGTGTACAACATTCTGGTCTGACTGGTGTCAGCGAAATGCGTCACAGCCAACCCCATTTTCCGTCGTAAAAGGCCTTTTCAAAATTTCTCGTGTCCAATCAATAACAAACAGTGGGACCATGGGTCAATTCCAGCAATTCTGTGAAACCTGTCTGGAATGCCTCACTGTCGCGTTCTCAAAATCCCTTATAGTTATGCCAGATGTAAAGTCATCTGCATTTTTTTTTTTCACTGTTTTAGCATCATTGTACTGTTTCACGTGAACATGCTACATGAGAAAAGGTTTGCGCAAATTCTATCTTGCAGTTGCACATTATGAACAGGTCCCTCACCCCCATCCTCCTTTTCCAAAACTTGAGTCATCTAGTCTTCAGGTAAATTACGAATCTGGAGCTTACATCTTGCCAATTCATTCTGCACAGTGTCAGTGTTTGCAGTGACAGCAGCGTCAGTGTTTGCAGTGACAGCAGCATCAGTGTTTGCAGTGACAGTGTCAGTGTTTGCAGTGACAGCAGCATCAGTGTTTGCAGTGACAGCAGTGTCAGTGTTTGCAGTGACAGCAGCATCAGTGTTTGCAGTGACAGCAGTGTCAGTGTTTGCAGTGACAGCAGCATCAGTGTTTGCAGTGACAGCAGTGTCAGTGTTTGCAGTGACAGCAGTGTCAGTGTTTGCAGTGACAGCATGTCAGTGTTTGCAGTGACAGCAGTGTCAGTGTTTGCAGTGACAGCAGCATCAGTGTTTGCAGTGACAGCAGCATCAGTGTTTGCAGTGACAGCAGCATCAGTGTTTGCAGTGACAGCATGTCAGTGTTTGCAGTGACAGCAGTGTCAGTGTTTGCAGTGACAGCAAACAATAAGCAACGGAAAACTCTGCTCCTTAAAAGATCAAAACTGAAACCCTTCTCACTTATTCATACAATCCCTCAACTGACATGCCAACATTTGGAATACAGCCTGCATGTTCCATCAATGTAAGGATGTTCGAGGACACCTTTAAAGGTCCTGCAGGCTTTATTTAAGGTCACTTTTCCACTCCCATCTTCTCCAGCTCTTGCAATCAGTTTTTGATCGATGAGGCTTTCATTCCATGGCACTCCTTCTACTCATGTCAATGTTCTTTTCCACAGACTGCAAAACAAATGCCTTCAGCAAGTTATTGATGTTTTGCAGTGTGATTTTAAGTAACTCTTAAAGATCCCTATCCTTAGGTAGAGGCTGTATGAAATACTTTCATGATGGATGCTGCTTTCAACAGAAGATCTTTTTTTTCACTTTATTTCACACCTTTTAATTAATGTAAAGATCAAAACTTATAGACATTGATGGAATGATAAAACATTAACTTACTCTTGATATGCCCTTTCACTAATGCCCACACACTATTGTGACATCAAAAACAAATGACATTTTGAATGCCTAACTCAAAAATATCGATCCACCACTCCTTGTTCTAAGCTTTATTGCCTAAAACAAATAACATTTTCCTTCAGCTTGTACCTACAACTTAGTATGAGCATGACTACAACCATAAATATACAAGCTGCACATGATTCAAAAGAAAATCAAATTTGATTTCAAAATGCGTGGACACATTTTTCATGTATGCTACTTCTGAATCATTGCAGTTTTTCTTTAAAATCATATATCACTTAATCATACAGGGAAAATGTGTGAAAGAGACATATACTTATGCTTACCTTAAAATATTTATTCAATACATAGACAATTGCACTGGGAAATGCCAAAGGATTTTTCAGCCTAAGTAATGTTCCCCTAGTCATATAAACATGTTCAATGTGGAGTCCTTCACCTGCCGCAAGTTTAATCATCACGCCCAAGGCACATTGTTAGATTAATTCGTAAATCAAGGCAGAATACTTGGAACACTAAACATTCTCATGGTATTACTTGTGTCTGCAGAGACATTTCTGTGCTTCATCTTCTGTTGAAATGCTCAGTATTGACCTCACTCTATCAGGAGAAAGGCACTGAGGTGAATAACTTTGATAATGTCAATACCGTCTCATATGGTTCATATGTTCCTGAAACTGCCATGGTTATTTCGCAGTCACAGGTTGCAAATTTGTGTATATAAAGATCAACAATTTTGTCTACCACTAGGGTATTTCACTTACGTAAATATGCATATATCAGACGTGGGTTTTAAAGTTCTAACATGGATGATAAGATGAGTGTGGAGGTGTTTTGTTTTGTTTTTTTTTTTTTATTCAGTAAGTGTCTAATATCATCTGGCAATGAAAAGACATTAAAAAAACCACTGAACTGAACTGAATTGAAGTTCAATCATCTGACACAAACTTTTTAACACCAAACCACTCTGAAGCAAACACACCATGGGCACAGACTTGGACAGGACATCAAAACAGTGATCAACAAAAAGAGCAAACTGATCCAGTGGTCAGTTGGGTGTGTTGGTTAAATCTGTGGCTGCACAGCTGGCTGGTTGGTTTGATTGGTTAACACACTGGTCGGTCAATCAGTCTGTCAATAATTTGTTTACACTCCATCCCACTTCTGGGTTTTACATCTATTTAAAGTAATGCAAAATGACAATTCTCATGATATTGAGACAGTACTACCGTGTATCCCACAGTGTACAGATCTATGCATGTCACAAGACTATAACAACTAAAGATATTCATAAAGCAAACAAAAGAACACCAACAACACACACACACACACACACACACACACACACACACACACACATGCACACACACACATACACACACAGACTTATTCAGTGTCACACACACACACACACACACACACACACACACACACACACACACTCATTTCAGAAAAGATTTTCTGTTTTGCCCTGTTTCATTATGTGCACACATGCACACGTCCACACACACACACACACACACACACACACACAGCACATGCACACATACAGACACACACTTTTCAAGAAAGATTTTCTCTTTTGCCCTGTTTTATCATATGTACACACACACACACACACACACACACACACACACACACACACACACACACACACACGCACACACATGTGTACACACGTATTCATTTCACAAAAGATCAAGTTGCAAAGTGAGACGACTGCAGGCGGAAATCTAAACAAATCTTAAATAATGTCAGCAAACCGCCCAGAGAAACGTGGACAAACGAGACACAAGACTCTGGGCGGTTTGCTGACATTTATTTAAGATTTCACAAAAGATTTTCACTCATCCCCATCAATCATCCACTGTATGTGTCACAGTCACCCATTTCCATTTACAACCCCCTACTGAACGCCAGAACATATATCACTTGAACGCAAGTGGTGGAAAGCAAACACGCAGAACAGGAACAAATCAGATTGTTATCAGTCCAAACTTCAACACTGGTGTTCAAACAGAATGCTTGAAAGCTGTTTACGTGGTTTTGAGCTGACTGTGAATAAACAAAACTATATACCATAGTCTACAGAGCAGCAAATTCCAAATCAAAAAAATGTTGCAAAAGGAGAGGGATCCACCAGTTTCAACCGAGTTTTGAAAAATGGTTTTGAAATAAAAGAATAAAGTTGTGAAAAAAAAAAAATGTCTGAGTCATAATCTTCGGTCCTGAAGGCATGCAATGGCTGAAGGAAGTGGATGAGAGATAGGAAAATTATTAACCCTTTCAACCCCTCTGAGCTGACAACCTGGACAGCCTCTCCTGCCCCCTCAGTTAAGTCTGATCTGCATGACCGGTTTGGGCATTACTGAAACTCTAACATCTCAAAACCTATGTTACAAGGGGGGCTAACAGTATCCTGTAATCAAAGCAAAATGATTATGTATCAACATATTAAAAATTCATTAAACAAGAGGCAATTTCAGATTTCAAAGCTTTGGGACAACTCACACATTATTTCACTCTTTACAAAACTGCAATGTTTAAATGAAAACATAAAAAAAAAACATACCAACTTTTTGAATTATTCAGCAAAACTTTGCATGCCTATGAAAAAAAAAAACAAGGATGTTCTCTTTACGTTACTTCCCTTTCTAAGCAGTTTCATGCAAATTCATAAGTTGATCATCTGGTTTCAGTAATGAATGCTGTTATAATGAATGAGTTATGAAAAAAGAAATAGAGACAGGACTCTTAAAACTTAACGTCAATGTGTGATAAAGAGGATAAAACACATAAGTTAAGAAAAAAAAATTAGAGATAGAACATTTTAAACTTATAGTCAATGTGTGAGACAGAGGATTACTGATTAATAAAAAAAAAGAGAGTGACAGTGGTGATGAGAATTGATTATCAACCATACTCATTTATGAGAAGGAGATGAGGTATCAAAAAACAGATAAGTAGCTGACAGAGTGCTGTAAGCATGATCTGTAGCCTTGAGTGGGATCCTAATGTTTAGCTCTGAAGAACACATTGAAAGCAGTTGTATTTAAATATGATGCAGAGGCTGTTGTCAGTAATTCAAAAGTCACGTGATCAAAATGATATAAGTATGTATACACCACAATGATTATGATTACCATTACAGCTGCCCAACACATTCAATACCTAAGTAGATGAGCAACTACATGTGTAACAGGTAAGGTTTCAGAGCTCTTTCACAAGTAGCAGTACCTTCTATGAGAAGAAAATCATAGAGCAAACAATTCTAGAGATTCATGCACATTTAAGAAGTGGGAGACAAAAGCTTTTTGTTTTAACCTAAAAAAAGAACTCTGTTTCAAAAATGAAAAGGAGGAGAATCAAGAATCAGCTATGAATACTGGGAAACACTAAAGACATGGAACGGAATCAGATAAAAATGAAATGTTAAAAAAAAAAACTCTTGAAAAGTTTAATATAACCCAAAAACTATCATAAACACTCCCAGCTGCCGTGGTGAAGTGGTTAGTGTTGCAAACTTCAGGCTGGGAAGTTGTGGGTTTGATTCCCGTCAGAGCCATTTATGGTATTTTTCAGCCCTGACTGGCTCCTACCCAAAGCTGAATTTGCTGTGGGCTCAACTGAGAAGACTAGGATCACAAAGTCAAACTGTATCCACTTAACAGATGAATCTCTGAAAGTGCTGCTCAAATTTCTTGATTAACACTGCAGGTGTCTTTACGACTCAACCTGCTTGACAACAGGATGTGTTATGAAAGTAAGCGTAGAGTTACAGCCCTGTCATGCAGTCTCAGATTGGAATGGAAATCCATGGCATCATCTTCACCACTGTCATCCTCCTCTTAAATTCTGTGGCCTTTTGTGCCCTGCTCTCTCCAGGTGACCTCAGTTTCACTTATCTCTCCACATGCCTTTCGTATGGTTCTGCTGCAGTCACTGGTATTGGCAAATTCATGGGAACTGCTGCTGGATGGATATGGTGGCACCCTCTAAAAGGAGAGTTCCCTCCCTAAACCATTACTGTTGTCAGTACGGTGATTAGTAGGCAGTGTCCTGCACATGCTGGACCTGAACAGCCACCACTCACTGCTACTGAGTGACCTGGCAGTAGCACAGTGTCTCCTCTGGTGGGTTGCCTCATGACGGCTCAACACTGATTGCCTTGCCTGGGACTTGGCAGGGACATGCCAGGCTGTGGGTGTTCATGGGGGACCTGAATGGGTGACACAGGTGCAATGACACTGAAGTGGCGCAGAAGATGAGGCAACATAAAAACAAAAAGGAGAAAAAGACGAAACAAAAATGTCATATACAGCTGTCATCAACAAGAAGACTGTAAATTGCTCTCAACTGTTTCATACACTGACAAAGGACAGAATCAGACTGTATATTGACAATCATTTTCCCTTGTTCAATGATACATGAATCAGACAAACAATAACTGATACATACTCCTTAACACACAATTCAGGGGGGAAGGGGAGGGTTATCATTATGAAATGAAAGTTATCAGTAAAGAGAGATATCCAATGATTTTTTTTGTCAAAATAAAGCTACATCATAAGTCTGTACAGTCAATTGTGTCTGCAGACAATCCTCAACTACATTTTGACACCTGTCTCTCTAATCAAGTGGGGATGAGATCCTTTCTTCTCATTCTCTACGACCAAGATTGAAGGCAAGAACAATGTTGTCTCTATCATTTGGTTCTAAGGAAGAGGTTATTAAGTTTAACAAGCCCTGTCTTGAAGGCAAGCACAACGCTGTCTTTATCATCTGGTTCTAAGAAAGAGGTTCTTAAATTTAACAAGCCCTGTATGTCATTTCTCCTGCATGGGGACTTTGCAGCAAAAAATCATTGAAATGCTGCTCGGTTCACACAAATATTTTTGCATCCAAATTAAGAGAACTCTTTGTAGATTCTGAAAATGATCATGCATGTTTTCATGGTCAGCAAATTTGGATCTGTTCGTAAGAGGACAGGAGGGGAAGGGGAGGGGGGGGGGAGGTAGTTCGGCTTTTTTGTTTGTTTGTTTATTTGTTCATATTCTGCTTTGTTAATCAATGAATTAATACCTGATGGTAGGAAGTGCACGGGTTGAGGATTGTCTAGTTTGTCTACATTTCTGTGACACATTCAAGGTAAGGCAGCAGCTTGTTACAGTACCTGTAGGTTAGTTTTCATCACTGTGAAGATTTGGACCAGTCAAGGTGGTTCTACACTTTGGCGCTTGCCTCCAGTGGGCAGTCCCATCTTCTGCCTCCACCATGCATTTGGAGCATGACCTGTGTGGTTTCCTGTGGTGTCTTCACCAAAGCACTGAAAACGTTTGGAGAACAAAATGATAACTGCACAAACATCATACCTGCCCATGACCAATTCTTTTTGTTTAAACACTTCATACGTTTAACTGTAATTCCCTAATTCTCATTCTCCCGGTGTATTTACATCATTTCTAGTAGAATTGTCTATGTGCTTCGAATGATTTACAATCTATTTGTTTCATAAATGAACAAGTAAAGCTATGATGTTCAAATAAAAAAGTCTGAAGTGTTAAAGTATTTATAACAATGACGTTGGTCCCAATGAAATAAGTCAGCTATAGTTCTTGTGCAGAAGCTGTTACTGTTCCTCTACTCCTCCTCCCTTTACAGTTTATCAATCACATTATATCACTTCGTGCGCGCACTCATTCGTGCATGTGCACTCATTTGCGCGCGCGCGCACACACACACACACACACACACACACACACAGAATCATTCATTTCACTTATCATTTTATTTTTAATCAAGGCTCTGGCAAATACCACATGCAACTTCTATCTATTGGGTCACTTTTTTCTTCCTTCTTTTAAACTGCTTGTCACATCCACAGTTTTCACATCAAAATTGATGAAGAAAATCACAAGCATTTCTGCTGATCAGTAACTTCATAACCTTATCTTTTCATTCCTGAACAGAGTGCTAATATGGTACTTATTCACATTTATCCCTGATGTGAGTAAGGGAAGCAACTGCGCAGCTGGTTTTATTTTGTCTCCACCACCATTACTTCCCTTACTTTGTGTGTGTGTGTGTGTGTGTGTGTGTGTGTGTGTGTGTGTGTGTGTGTGTGTGTGTGTGTGTGTGTGTGTTGGAAAGGCTGATCATGACTGAAAAAGAAAAAGGAATGCTATGTCTGCATTTGTGTTGGCTCTCAATGACTGCATCTCTCAGCTCAACAATCCAAAGATCACTCCTGTTCATAACTTACGAGAATTTCTTAAAATGCTACCTCCCCAAAATGAAACATTGTGATGATCACCAAATATTAGAATTGAAAACAGAATTTTATTTCTCTGCATCAGATGTTTGAAAAATATTGATCTTGCCCTGAGGGCAGGTCACAGTACTAAGCACACAAACACAAATGATTGCCTAGACCAAGCAGTGGGACAGAGCATGCATGCATCCGTGCATGTGTGCACGTATGCACACACTGGTGTGTGTGTATATGTGTGTGTTTGTTTGTGCACATGTGCATGCAAGGAATGTGTGAACATTAATTTTCACATTGTATGTTTACTGCCATATTTCATCAGACAATTATTACTAATTACAGGAACTGTTGTAAAGCAAAATATGCATCATAATCAGTAGGTTTTGAACTTAGCGTTTTTGTCTAAGAATCTCTATGAAATAAATCCAATTCATTCATGAAGCTCAAAACAATACTAAAAATTTGAAAATACTGTTTATAAAGCAACATGACTACAAACATAACGTTCCAATAACTGAACATTAAACACTAAACAGCTCACCATTATATTTAACATGAAAGAATAATGTCTAGAATGAGAAAATCTGCAGCAATAGCAAAATCAGATCAAATCAAATTTAAAAGCAATTATTACAAATTGATAATGGTCTATTTTACAGAGTATAAACATTAACACTTATCATTATCTGAAGTAAATCTATTGTATGGAATGTCAAGTCTATTGTTCTGTTAAAAGTAAGCCATGCGCACATAATACATACATATATACATTTTTATGCTTACTTGAGTAGAAGCCAAGGATCGAAGACCTTCATGAAACCTTCTCTTCCTATTCTCATATTCTTCCCACATAGTTTGCAGGCATGATGTCCAGCACTAATCACCTGTGTGCAGCTGGAGTTAGTGCTTTGGTTTTGAAAAAAGTGATGAAGGCCACATGCATTATCTCTGAACATACTGTGCTCTCTGATTCATTTCCAACTGCCAACATTTGGTCTCAGCAAGGATAAAGGGCTGGATCGGACACACACCCTCAGGAAGCCAGCATCCAGCACCACACGCCAAGCCCTGACCTGGAACCCGCAGGGAAAGAGGAAGAGAGGCCGGCCTCGCAACAGCTGGAGGCGAGACACTGAGGCAGAGCTGAAACAACAAGGGACCAACTGGACTGGAATGACCAGAACAGCCTAGAACAGAGTGCGATGGCGAAGGGTCGTTGACGGCCTATGCTCCACTGGGAGCGATGGACATGAATGAATGAAGGGAGGAATTGCACAGTAGATTGTGTGGAAGCAGAAGATAAAATTGTAATGATAATGAACTCTTTGTATGCCAGGCTAGCAAGTTGTCCATTATCATTTTAACAATTTGGTTCCCCACTTATTTGAATTGGTTGCAATGGACTGTAGATCCACCAAGCCTTCTACCCCTACCCCAACATCCAGACCCCTCCATTCAAGAGCCAGTCAGTCCTTAACAGACTGGGTTTGACTGGTATTGGTGTGAGATGTGGGTCTGGTTCAAGAGGAGGATTGTAAAGGACATCTGTTATAAGGAAAAGAAAAAAGGAAAGGATCCTGGAGGGCTGCAAGCCCACCTGAGTGTAACCCTGTGATAGAATTTCCTTGGGCACCACGCAAGAGCCGAATGTGGAGGTAAAGAAGCTGATGGTTGTCATGCAGAATGCCTAAGTGGGATTGTCTTACCAGGCAGGTGAAGAAGCTAATGGTTGGCATGTAGAATTTCTGACTGGGAACAGCTTACAAGGTCCACTTGGGCTGTCTTTAGCAGAATTAGGACAAGAGCAGACAGACCATAAACCAAACATGGAAAATGGAGCCAATTCTGTCTGCTAAGGAAGAAAACAATAAGAGGGGCATCTCCTTACTGCATTACCCATGAACATTTGGCAAAGCAGAGCAAACTGACAGCCAAAAGTAGCAAAAGTTTAACATGGTACAGAACATGACCCCAAAGTGGCTTTACTGAAGTCATGTCCAAGCACCTCAGGACCATGGAACTTTAAGACCTGAATCCTAACCACAATGGGAACATACTTTGCTTGAGCAACTTACAAATCCATTACAATGATACTATAACTGCTGTATTAATCTTGATCATTTCGTTTCTACCACGTTAAAACCTGAAGTGTGTCAGGACCTGTATGCTTCACAGCCTTTATTGCTTCAACAGATTGCTGCATGAAAATCATTCAAATGTACACATTTTGTGCAGTTATGTTGTTCTGATGCAGCTATATTACTGATATACAGAGAACACCAAATGCTCCCAATGCTTGTCGAGTAATTCTTGAAGGCATTGAGTGTTTTGAAGTCACCAATTTGGGGGATTGGTAGTTCATAACTCTAAAACAAATTTTAAAAGTGCAAGGGAAGTACGTGTTGATTAAAAATGTATTTACATTATAAAAGAGGCAGTATCTAATACCTGAAGACATTAAACTCAGAGAAAGCAAGATGATTTCTTCATCATAACAGTTGTCTGTGAAAAACTTTAAATATCTACAATATTTTCCCTGGCTTAGCATTCTCTAACAAAATGGCTTCTCTGTTCAATGACCATTAGTGATCAGTTAAATCTTTCCTTCTAACCAGCATCCGACCCCTGTTCAGATGCACGCATTTGTCCACCTGTGCCAACCAGAGGTCGGGCATCAATATGCGTTCACATCGAGCAGTCCATCCCTTAACTGGTGAGTGAATAATGACCGAGGGAAGACCTTTTCGTAGCTGTTTTCTTCTCACATCAATTATTGCATTTTGTGTGCAACATTCAAATGATTTGCCGAGGGATTTTGTTGTTGTTGTTGTTGTTGTTGTTGTTGTTGTTTTTTGGTCATTGTTTCACTGACACCTACAGCAAAATGAAAATAACTATTCAAAACTGCAAATGTGAAAAACATATTTTGCAGGACAGTAGCTGTGTTTAACTTTGACAGTCAAGTTTTATTTGCATTTGATCACTGCGTATAATTCATCTCGTCAGAATAGCAAGTGTTAATGAACTGATAAATGCACACCATTCATCAAAGAACTGTGTGTCGCAGGATGATTTAAACAAGATGAAAAATTCGCATGTTCAACCGCTCTAAAGGTATGACGTCTAACTCCGTAAATGACGTGTTTTATGGTCCGAGTTGTCCAGATTACACTTCCATATTATAGAATTACAAGAAAATGCATCTAGAATCGTGTTTTAAAGATTTTACAAAACAGTAGCATGATGACCCTCGCATCACCTGATGGAAGATCGTACCAACTAGATCCTAGCCCGTCAGTTAATAAACAACTTTCGTTAGCTTACAGCGCATGGCCGACACATTGTCGTTATGTTCATCACGTGACTTCAAGACAACAACAATTGGTTCTTTAGATTTATCTGCCCATGCGCTGGTGAATGACCGAAAACCTAGCAGACGACAGTGCATGTTGTGAAGATTTGATTGACATACACGGGGAATTCTCCAGCACATAACCTTGGGCTGTACAAAACACAGTTCACACTGAAAAAGCCCTTAAGATACACACGTCAGCGAAAGAAAAGAAACGAACAATGACTGGTTGAGGTGTGATTAAAAAAAGTTGGTGAACCATCCACATGCAGCACATGCAGACAACATTGAAATGACATACAGTATCCGCGATCGCAAGGAAAAATTATGAACAAGAACAAAGACGAAAAGAATCAAAGCCCTAGATACCTTACAATCAATCAAAGTAAACTCACATAACGTTTCAGCATTTCGTCATGAAGTAGTAGACTTTCAGTTGTTAGAAAATGTTTATCTTTTTGTTCGTTTATATGGTATTTATTCTTGTATTGATGCTTTACGTCCTTAGTTTTCCCCCAGCTGAAAGGATCGCAAAATGTGCCTTTCGCACTTTCCTACGGTTGCCTGGAGAAACTTCGCCGAGGGCTATTGTTTTGGTCGCTCCTCATGTTAAGCTGACGCAGGTGTTTCAAAACGCCACGTGAAGTTAGTTTTAGACCTGTAAGCGTGTTTCACCCGCGGCCAGGAGCTGGGGGAACAACTGGTGTAGGAATAATAATAATAATAATAATAAAGGTTGCGCCCGGGTAGAGGCAGATGGAAAGAGTTCCAGTTGCACCTGATCGGAGAGGAGCAAAGTGAACTTCACGAAGCTTTGATCACTTTGTGTACAACAGGTATCTCATAGCGATGTAGGTAAGACACGGGCCACTTGCACCAAGAAAAAACGACACCATGATGAAATTCTCCACTGCACACGGCTTGAAAATCTGCGTATGTTTGATGTCATCCATGCATGAAAATCATTCTCCGATGAATGAACATGGAACGTGTCTGAGTTCATGCAAAGCAGCGTTAACCCCGTGGAAATACGCATGCACACAGAATTAAGTTTTTACAGAGATCATAATTATATGCGGTTAGCACTGCCACATGAAAACCTCACCACTAGAAGCTCCGGGAACGACGTTCTACAAGACAGGAGGCCACAAATCGTGGTCTGGAACAGCTGTACCTGTAGGAGCATGGAACCTGGGGGGAGCTGGATGGAGTGGAAGACTGAGAGTGCACAGCAGACCTTCCAGAATGAAAAAAAAACAGCCCAGAGATCATCAGGAACAATAGCATGGTATTCATGTTCATCAAAACAAATTATTCTGATTGAACTCACTGTGCCTCACAGAACCAGAATAGAAAAATAAAAAATAAAATAACATCTAAAAGACTGAGAAGTATGCCAGTCTCGCAAGTAGACTGAGAATATCCTTCCATCCCACAGGTTGGCCGCAAGGGGACTCATCAGCCTGTGATCATGATCCCAGGAAACAGTTCTCGATTTCTGGGAAGAAGAGACCAGAACCTTGCGCGAGGGCTGGATCCGGCTCAATCTGGTCCGAACACGAACAAAATTAATGTGAAGTTCGTAAGCCTTACAATTTTCGGCTTAGAACTTGAATAGTGATGTAAGTAAGATACCCTTCCTAAAGGCACGCCTTGAGAGATCCGGTCATCCAGTAGGTTCCAGGTTTGAATCCTGGCATCATCAACAAAATATTTCTGACAGTAGAACGGCATCTTGGAGTCGTGAATTCAGGGCAAAAGCAGTTAGGTGGGTGGGTGGGGCTGGGGGCTTCTTCTCTGAAGACCTTCTACCGTCAAGTGCTCCCTAATAAGAGTTTATTTCCACTCTACTCGGTTTATTGTGTACGGGGACTTGATTAGCCTGTTCGTGAAACTTTTGAGGGGTAAACATTTTAGACGACATTTAATAAAGACATAGTCCAATGTTACATTGGCGAGAAGCTGATGTTTACCTGCTTCTCTCCTGAGGAAGAGTTGTTCTCGTTTTCATTTGGTTCTATAATGGAATTGAGGAAGAAAGCAATACAAGGGTATCTGTTTGTGTACGTTCCTCACTTTCTTTGAACACCTACTTCCCTTGTACCCACCAATAACGACACTAAAGCACCGATATGTTAGAAAGACACTCAAGGCCTGTCCTGCAGATTGCGTTAATGTGTAGGTCAGATATTTGTTTTGTTCGAAAGCCGCTTCCCAGAATTTGTCTGTTCTTTATTTCCTTCTCTCCATCCATGGTCTTTCCCCTTCCCTCCCACGTGGGTTGTTACATATGGGAGTAGGGTATACTTGGATGTTTCAGAGTGAAGGAGACAGAGAGAGAGAGAGAGAGAGAGAGAAAGAGAGAGAGAGAGAGAGAGAGAGAGAGAGAGTGTGTGTACGTGTGTTTGTGTATGTGTGTGCGTGTGTGTGTGTGTATGTGCGCGCGCGCGCGCTCGCACGCATGCTTGCTTGCTTGCTTTATGTGCATGCCATTATATCATATGAGCGTAAAAAAAAAAAAAAAAAACCCCGTAAATCTGTCAAATGGAACTGCTTTTCATTTTAAGTGAATGTACCCTTTCTTTTGCGAAAATATATTAAATCTTTATGTTGATTTTGATTGAAAGAAAAGTGGATTACTTAAGGGACGGGAATTACTTAGGGGGCCGGAATAGCTCAGTTGGTAGAGCGCCGGACTCGTGATCCTGAGGTTACGAGTTCGAATTTCGATACAGGGGGATTTTTCCCTCGGAGTTAACATTGGTTCTGACTCCATTCCCCATACAGTCCTTCGAATGAGACTATAAACCGAGGTTCCGTGTGTGAACGCACGCATAACATCTTGCACACACGTAAAATCCCATCACCAACTTTCGGAAGAGAAGGCCAGTTTGGCCGTTGGTATGGATGACACGTTTACACATAACATGCACCCTGCGTGAGAGATTGAAAGAATGGAGGAAGTAAGGAAATTGAGTGAACGATATTGACTGGATGACACGGGAAACGACTGAATGAAAGCGCCAGCTGGCAGCTCTTCAGTCGGCACTACCCAGGTAGGCAGCCCGTTGTGTAGACGAGTGTTGATTGTAAAACGCTTAGAGCTTGGTCTCTCGCCGAGAATAGGCGCTATATAAGTATTCATTATTATTATTATTAAAGAAACAATTAACTGAGTAAACTGACAAAGACAGATTTAAGAAAACGTTGTAAAAGAATGTCAAAGAAAAGGAATCACGCATGCGCGCGCACACACACATGCACACACACACACACACACACACACACACCTCTGCTTTTTCGGTTTTAAGAAGAAGGCAGAGGAGTCAAGTTACACTTTCCGCGGTCACTGAGGAGAAACAATCAGGTTTCGAAATACGGATATCAGACCATCGAGTTGTACGTTAGTGAGTTTTCTCCCCATTTGAGATTGTCTCCCCCTTAGAGACTATAAGCTTGCTGAAGGCTCATTTTGAGAAGCATTTATTTCCCCATTCATCCTCTCAAGCACATATTGCTAGTCAGGCAGAATTAACTACCATTGCATATATGAATGCTTCCCCCCCCCCCCCCCCCCCCCCCCCCCAATTTCTTCAATCTAAGACATAAGAGCAAGCTTTGTTTATAATTGAATACATATATATATATATACGCGCGCGCATACACACACAAATGCCACACACACACACACACACACACATGGACACAAAAATCAACTTCCTCGATCCCACTCTCCTCCCTCCGTCCCTCAATCACTGTGCTGTCCTTCCTTGAGTCCTGTCCTTTTTCATCCCCTGTTTCCATGGGCAATACTTCAAAACATCAAAGCGTTTTTAATGTATACAAAAAAGAAAGGATGGACATTTTCATCCCCCTTTTCCAAGAGCAATACTTCAAAGCATTTTGAATGTATACAAAAGGAAAGGATAGACATACACGGACTGACACACACACACACACGTGCGCGCGTGCATGAACACGTGCAGCACTCACACAAACATGTGTGCATGCAGCGCGCACACACGCACACACACGTTTTGACTATCCCAGTAAGAGAGAGAGGTGGAACTGATGGGAAAGGGCCGAGATTCACAGAAAATGAGAGTTTCATAATTCAAGTCGAACACCGCCATTCTGTTCCACAGAGAAGTCAAGCCATGCTGTAAGCCTGTATAGTTTTGTCCGCGAGTTTATGAGAAGTGAGTGTTACTGCCGGGGTGAATGCTCGTTATCCGTCGACTGACAGCAACGTTTCTGTATTACTTTTTACTGTTGTCTCTGTATGGCACTGACAGCTGCGGCTAACGCCATTGCTCTTTCATTCCAAGGGAGCAAAATATAACCTTTGATCACATCAGGTATCCTGGCTAAGTTTACTGTCATAGTAGACAATCCAAAATTGCATTAGATTTTGAAACACCCTTCGAGCCTTGAATTCATAAGCCGCCCTTCGCACTTGAATAGATGTGGTGTTGAAAATTTGCTCTCCGTATCAGATCTTTCAATCACCAGAAAGGGGTAGCCAGTGTGTGTGTGTGTGTGTGTGTGAAGGGGCGGGAACAGGGGGAGGGGGGAAGAAGGTCGAGAGGTAGAGTAGTGTCTAAGGATGTCCTTGTCATGCTGCATGTGTGTGGAGGCACATGCTAATGTGTTTTCATGGGTCTATGACCGTGTATGCGTGTGGGCGCACGTCTAAGTCAGCGTGTGTGCGTGCGCACATCTAAGTCAGCGTGCGTGCGCATGTCTGTGTGCGTATGTGTGTTTGTGCGAGTGTGTGTTTGTGTGTATGTGTGTATGTATGCATGTGTGCATGTGTGTGTGCGCACGCACGTGCATGTGTGCACGCGCATGTGTGTATGGGTGTGCGTGCGTGCGTCTCCTAGATCATCCGTGCACATGTCCGCAAGCACACTATGTCCATACCATTGGTTCTTTCTCATATTTTTGTTGAATCTCTTGTCACTACCAGTTGTAATATCACTGGACAGAGGAGGTATATGCATCAAAGCAGGAGGGGGGAGGAAGGAGGGGGAGAGGAGCGGACGTCAGTGCCTACACCAATTTTCAGGGATTGTGTGTGTGTGTGTGTATGAGACAGAGAGAGAGAGAGAGAGAGAGAGAGAGAGAGTACATCTCTGCTTAGTCTGCAAACCTTGAGGGAGCTGGTTGTTCACATGGCATGAACTCCACCATGGTCAAAACAAAAACTTTAACAACCGTTGCTAAACATATTTTACTTCAGCGTTCAGAACACATCTATGTCTTGCCTTGCTCTCATAACTCTAGATAGTCATTTACTAGAAAAAAAGGAAAACTTTTCCTGTCTTGTGTGATTATATGCCAGTGCCTGATTCCCTGAAAACAGCGCATACATTTTCAAAATAATGTATTATTCACAGCTGATAATGTGGCAGCATTCCACCATTCTCACCAATAAAAACACACACAGACACAATTTCCTGTTCACATTTATTTCCCACAAATATTTCTCCCCGATTCACAGTTTCCCATGGCATAAGAATTCAGACCACAATGGAGTCGTCAATACCACACCATTTTTGTCAATAACACCCACTCGTTATTTGCAAAACACCTTCCAAAACTGGTCTTAGTTCTCTGCATGATAATGCCAATTTTAGCAGCTCTCGATTTTCTACCTGGATTTCTGTTTACATAGTAATCAAACTCCAGTGACAGCACTGCTCACGCTTCTGCTGGTTTACAACATGGATGAAAAGCAGAACAGGAAACTCCAAATAGCAAGAGCACCATTGAGTAACACTGGAACCCTCCCAATTCAAAATGGTCTGGTAAGACAACGCAATACACTCTTTGCAGCCTGAAGCACAGCAAATGGAATATTCTTATAATTTGACCATACAACATACACATCCTCTACACTGATCCTGTATCAAATAAATAGCAACCCTCAACATGAAACGCCTGTTGTCAAACTCTGTACACATCACCCCTGGCAGGTGGCAACCCATTTACTGAAAATCTCCAGCATGTATTAGTCTTACAGAAGGACATTCATGAAACACTGGAATTCGATCACCCGACCCCCACTTCACTGGTATCACACAATCACTTCAGCTTACATGCACCATAAAAGGAAAAAAAAAGAATACCAAGGATACATACGCACACTGACAGCATTATAATCATTACTTTCCACAGATTGCTGAAATAAAGGAATGGTAGAAGTTAATTCCGTTGAAACACACCACTTGAGATCAAAACATGATTATTATTATCATCATCAGATTCCAACTGAGTAGAGAACAACTCTGCACAAAAAATGTTAACACCAGTTCTCAACAAAAGAGGAAACACATTTCTGTCAAACTGTCTCCTCTCTAAAAGGTGACTTAGGGTGCACCAAAAATGAAATGCTAAGATCCTCTTCTTAAGTCATTCTAAGCTTTTGTCACACAAAATAACAAACTATCTTTGCAAAATCAATGATTATCAACCTGAAAAAAAAAGACAAGGATATGGGGACAAAGACAGACTGTTAAAATACAAAGAATATATATATAGCTTTTTTGCTTTTTAAAGTTCAGTAAACAATAGTTTTTTTCCAGTGTTACTGCAAATATGTCCTCAAAACAGAGATATGGAGAGAGAGACAAAGACAGACAGAGAGCACAATGATGAACAGGATTATGTTTGTTCCATTTTCCATAACAAAGGAGGCTTTTGGGTATTACTGCATTCCTAAACATACATCCATCTTAAGAGAGAGAGAGAAATTCAAGCAAAGTCTGTGGTGCTAACAAGTCTCTCCATCCACTGACAGGGGAAAATGAAAAGATGAAATCTTGTTTTGGAGCACTGTTTTCACATCTAAAATCACACAAAGAAACAAACAAAAAACTATGGGGGAGATAAATATAAAATGGGCCAATGGACCGTCAGCTTCATCATCCAGGGTCCTCATCGTTATCTGCATTTCCCTCTCCACTTACGCCTTCCGACAAAAGACCACACTGAAACTGAAAACTCTGCGTGATAAGAAGTCATAAAAAAAAAACCCACAAAAACAAGAAATGCCCTCAGTGCCATACCAATCTCTGAAATTGATAAAGCAAGGGATTTGCAAGCGAGGGAAGCAATGCCTACTTGACTCTTATGAGGTGAGTGAATGCCACAGGAGAACGAAGGGCACAGGCCGGGTGGGACAAGTGGGGGAAGAGGCTTGTTGATTCCATTCCAGCAAGTCCATGTGTGGGACGATTGACATCAAGGTACTAATGAAACATGGTATATTGCAAGAGTGATCCCTAGACGTTAAAAAAAAAAAAAGGATGTGCATGTGAGCACACACACACACACACACACACACACACACACACACACACACACACACACACACACACACACACAAAATTACACCATGGGCACAATATACACATATACCATGAGCACCACACACACTACACCATATGCACATTAAACACACAGACACCCTGCATATGCACACTACACATAAACACACACACCTTCACATAACAAGCACATTATAAATACATACCATATACACACTACATACACCAAATGCACACACACACATGTACAAACACTGGAAGGATTCAAAACAAAGTGCACTACCATCTGACTGACAAGTGAATCCACTGCTATCTACATGAAGGTGGTGTACAGATTTTCACCTTCTGCCCAAGTGCACGCAGCTGAAAAGTTTTGTTTCTTCCGTTTTTAGTGGTGCTGAAGATCAATGGATGCAGGGGTGAAAGTTTTCCCCCTGCGCTTTCTCTGCCATTGATTTTAAACCACCAACACCTGCACACAAGACTGAGATGAGAAGTTCATGCTTGCCAAGTAAGTTCAATCACACACATTCACACCAAATTCACTTGTTCTTGCCAATGAATATATCTAAAATGTAGTCATCTTAAACTGTTGATGTTGCATAATGATCTTCTAGTTCTACTTTATATAATTATGAACTATGTGATGTGATGGTGAATTATTTCAGGTATAAAACATGATCCTGTTCTGTAATTGCAGCAGGCATTTCAGATTTTCCCATGTTTATTACTGATTTTCAATTATTTTTGGCAACAATATAAACTGTATGACTCTCTTTCTACCCCCCCCCCCCCCCCCCCCCCCTCCCTAATTAATGTGGTTTCACTAACTTAACACGTCTTAATGATAATTTCACATGTAGATTTACTGAGCTCTGTTTGGCGACATATATTTGTATGTCATATACCTTAACTCTACATTTCAAAATATATTTACTAATACCTGCTTGCTAGATATCACTTTGAAAGATTCAATACAGATCGGATGTAATTAAATGTTTGTGACCGTACTTGCCTATAACGTAACACATCTTTAATTAGTGTATGTAACAGTAATTGTAAGCGATCACAAATGTTAAAGAAAAGGCCAAGTTTATAAGGCTGAAAATATTGGTGAAAATGTCAGCCACAGATTCACAGCCATTCCCATTTAGTGACATCTTCCAGGGAACAGATGAAAAGGTCTCATCAACAGTCATTGTTCTGCCAAGGTCGGTCATGATAGTGCTTGTATGATACCTGTGAAAGTGCCAATGTTTAAGCTTACCACACACACACACACACACTCACACATGCACATACACACCCTTATACCAAACAACACTACACCGATATACACAGAAAATCGAAACAAGATGATTGCATACACTTAACTTTGCTTGCATGTGCAAGTCTAAAATGGGAATACATTACTCAAAATAAAACCTGCCAAATTTAACTACTCATCAGGAGGTACAAAAAGGAAGCAGCCCTAAAAAAAAAAAAAAAAAAAAAAAGGGGGGTGTGTGTGTGTGTGTGTGTGTGTGTGTGTTTAGTTACTGCCAAGGACGCAGACAAACAGATTACAGGACAAAACACAATGCATTTCGACCTCTTGGGTCATCTTCAGGCAAAAACAAATACCGTTTAGGACAGTGAAAACAAAGAACAAGAAACCACTTCTCATATTCAGCGCAAAATGTTTTTTGCATTGAATATGAGACGATAAGCCATTTTGCACCGAATATGAGAAGTGGTTTCTTGTTCTTCATTTTCACTGTCCTAAATGTTATTTGTTTTTGCCTGAAGACCCAAGAGGTCAAAATGCATTGTGTTTTGTCCTGTAATCTGTCTGTGTCCTTGGCAGTAACTAACCCTTTTCACTCTAAATTTTGCTTCATTTTCCACCCTCAGTCACTTCGTTTTGAAAGTAACTAAAATAGAAAAAAAAAGTTTCGCAGAAATGAAGAAAGGCAATATCCGTATTTTGTTAAAACAAAATTTCAAGAATCTTTCAATACACAACTTGTTTGTTTGTCCCCCATACCCCAATCCAAGATTTTTAAATCTATATTAACTGCTCGAATCACTGAGCACAGGCTGGCATTCACAATAAAATTTGTCACAAGCATGTCAACAGTTAATGTAACTACAACAGATGACTGTGCAGTTTAACGCATGCTCTGTAGAAATAGGCATCATCTTTCAGGGTTGCTGTCTCTTTCATTACTTTTTGGTACATATTTTACTACCTCTCTTTCAGTGACGAGAAAGTGGAAAGCAGAGACACCAAATCTTCGGACTTTCAAGCATGTCCTGACAACATTCTAATTACTGGGGAATTTTAAGGCTTTGAAATGGCGATTCCATGCTTCAGAAATTTTCAAACACAATGCTAACTAGGAAAGATCATTAATTTTTTTTTTTTTTTTTTTTTCCTTTTATCTCTTATAGAGAAATGACTTGTTAAGAAGAACCAAACAGGGATGAGACATGTTAAAAGAAGGAAATTAGAAAACCAGTAAACAATTCACAAAAAAAAAATCATTTACAAAGGTCTCACCATAGAAGACAAAAAGATGAGAAGGAAAAATGAGAGACTGAACACCCCCCCCCCCCCCCCCCCCCCCCCCCCCCAAAAAAAAAAAAAAAAAAACAGGACCATTTAGGAATTTGTACCAGGGAAATGAATAACACACACACACACACACACACACACACACACACACACAGATGAAACAAACAGAGAAACCCTCTGTTGCTCTCTCCCTCTCTTTCTTCACACACACACACACACACACACACACACACACACACACACACACACATACATATGCATGCACACACACAAAGTGAGAAAGAGAGGCATTCATGATCAAAACATCGGCAGCTAACACCTCTGATATTGATTTACAGCACAATTACAAGCTGACACAACAGCTGAGGAATGAAAGTCACTGTGAAAATCAATCCCTTAGCCACATGTAATGCGTGTGCACACACACACACACACACACACACACACACACACACACACACACACACACGCACACACACACACACACACACACACACACACACACACACACACACACACACCCTAATGGATGAAGCCATGAGACTTTGCCAGTGAACAGGCTGAAATCAGACCAGAGTTACAGCTGGGTAACACAGTGATCAAGTGACATAAGTGAAAAAGAGTCAGATGACCTCCTAACCTATCTACTTCTCAACACCATCTTCTGTCTCCCTTCCTTCCCCCAGATCAGGACCTCAACTGGCTGTAAACAATCCAAAGACAAACATGGCAACGCTTAAATTCTGACTTCAGAAAAGAAACAAACAAACCGTTGATCCTTCAGGAATCTTTTTCACCCAATAAGCATTCAAAGGTCTATTCTACTAAGCTACCCTCCACCACTCTGAATACACTCCAGCCTAAACAGAAACCCTAAGAGCAACAAATCTGAGTTTAATAAATGTGAAGATTGGACAGAAAGCACTCAGACGAGATTATGTGCAATGTCTTACTGATATAAATACCTGCGTTCCAGGCCGCACGCTACAAATCAGTTTATCAAAAGCAAGGTGGTGGGATGTGGTCCTGTTATTCAGTCTCGGAACTGACAAGTATAATACAACACAGTGATTACAATAATGATACAAAAACACAATTACCTCCATCCTCACCAACAACTAAATGTATTACATAAAAACATCATTTGGACTTCAGTGATCCTTCAGGGTAAGGCATACTGCTTCTACTGGCACTACAGTGAGTACATAAGCGGACTTTTAATAATACTTTGTCTTCTTATCTCCTCTTCTCTACTTTTACACAAACTGAAGATGATCTCTAAAGGTATGAAGACTACGATCCAACATGTTCATGCTTGTCACAAGATCAAATGACAACAATGAAGGTACAGACTTTATCTCAGACCTCGTAACCACCTATCGTTCATGACTGCTACAAGAGCAAACTAAATGCGGGAGCACAAGGCCATTTAAAACTGAAGAATATTCACAACCAGGAAGATTTCAAGCCCTCAACCTGCATGGCGACTTCTACCAGTGAACCAAATTACCTGTGCACACAACACCATTCTGACTTCAGCCTCTGAAAAACTTAAGCAATGATTTAACAGGTCATTCACCCTTCCACATATTTGATCACACACGAGATGTTGCTTACAGCCCAGCCGACCACAAAGGGCCATGATGACAAGAGGTTGGGATCTCCAACATTGGTATGTGATGCAGACAGATACAGGCAACATAGTTCAAAACTAGGACCAGTTATCATCTTCTCAGTGTGTTCCCGTCTTTGGGACCACCAACCCTTTCTTGTGCTGAGATTTACTGAACCCAGAAGAGCAGATAAGTCATTATTGGGCTAAAAAAAAAATACTCAGGGCAGCACCAGAAGCACTCCTGAACAGCAGAACAGGAACACATTTTATAAAAAAAAAAACAACAACAAACAAAACCCTTTGAAGCACATCTGGGACTTTAGGCTGGCAGAGAGGCATGATTTGGTGACAGATCTGAAATGAAGTCTAAATCTGCTGGCATCATTTTTTTCCAATCCGTGTATCAGGCACTGTCAGGGTGTTGCTGCTAAACATTCATCTTTTTGCTTTTGGTTCGGACCTTCTTGCTGTCCCACCCTCAGCTCTACAGACGGGTTCAAGGACCTGCATTGATGTGGCATTGATGAACAACAACTTCCAATCAAAAAATTATTATAATCATGATTTTTTACTTTTACTATCATTTTTTGAGCTAAGTAGAATGCACAAAACAAAACAAACAAAAATCAATACAAAACAGTTCCTTAGATTTATTTTCTTATGGACCATTCATATATTCAAACACATGCATACACTTCTTCTGTTTTGATTTTTTTTTCTATTTGCATTATTCTTTTACTTCGCTAAAACACTGAAATTAAACAAGTTAGTGAACCATATTTGTGGTTGAGGAAACCAACCATCCAATGTACTCGGTATCACAAATTCAAATCCTCCATACCCCTAGGCAAATTAACATCCAGAGTTGACTTCTAACTGTGGGAAAGATTGTAAGTTGATGAAACATCATCTCACTCCACTTCCCGCCCCATCACAAAAGTAACAGCAAACCTTCTCTTGCAGGACATCTGATTGTATTGATACAGGTGTGTGTGTGTGTGTGTGTGTGTGTGTGTGTGTGTGTGTGTGTGTGTGTGTGTGTGCGTTTGTGTGTGCACTCGCCTAACCTATAAAGTGATCAAAAGGTCAAAAACCTGGAAAGCGGGATCTGTTTTTCTGTAAACCAACCTTTAAAAAAAAAAAAAGTTTGAGAAAACCCAGTTTGTATCGCCGTTGATCCCAGCATGTGTTTGTGTGTCTGAAATATTTTCAAAAAATGATATAGCTATCGAATAATTTAAATCAGAATTTAAAAATCAACACATTGCAAGTACATTTCTGAAAAACTGAATTTTCAGAACATTGGGGAAAAAATGTCTGAAATGGTTTTGTTGCCCATTCTAGTTTCATTTGATAAAATGCTTTAGTCTCAAAATGGCATATCTCAAATTTGCATTCTTTTAGTAAATAATAACATTCTTGAAACTGCATTTTTTGAAATTTGACAAACACAGCCTGGGGGGTATGTGCATAAGTGTACTTTCATACATGTGTGCATGTGTGTGCATGCACCTGTGCGTGTGTGTGTGTGTGTGTGTGTGTGTGTGTGTGTGTGTGTGTGTGTGTGTGTGTGTGTGTGACTGTGTGTTTTAATAAGTATATTGCCTTATTTGTTCAAAAACCAGCATTGTATAAACACAATACACAGAAGAGAAAATCAGTAACACAGAAAGATTTGCCGAAATATAGATGATATTCTGTTCTATGTCACCACTGGTTTTATTAATTCACTTGAAAATAAATCAATAAATTTGCTATCAGCCTGACTACACACCATTCTTTCATTTGATTTCAAGCATTTTGATGACATGTAATACGTAAAAATCATAAGCGTTTGAGTACAAGTACACGAGTTTGGCCTCGTGGGTGCATGTAATGCGCAGATCCAAACCATGAACCTGTGTAAAACACACAAGACTCACAAACATGTTGGAGAAGGGCTGAGACTGACTAATCAATATGTGGTTTTCAAAATCCATAACACATGTGGTTAGTCGACACACCCTTGTTCAGAAAACTGGCACTGCATTTCAGAGATAAACTGTTACCAAGACAGCATTTCCTTTCCGTTAAATCAGTCTCTGAACTTGAAACTAGTACATCACGGTTTGTCACCCTTTCAGGTCTGACCTTGGGACCCGCTGTGTTACTTTTCCAGTGTAGTTTGTTGTGGGTTTTTTCCAGCTGGAAGATCAGGGCTGTTCTACTTCAACTGTCATAACTCTGGATCGGCAACATGAGAGGCCACACACTGCGGAAATATAATTTTTCTGTAACATATCAAATGTTCATTGTGTTTGAATAACCCAGAGATGCAGTTACTCAATAAAACTGGGGCTAAACCGATCCTTCATCTCTCTTTCAATTCCTCTTTAAGTTAATCTGTCATGTTGCGTTCTCACTTTTTTGATAAAATGCAGATAAAACTTGACAGTGTCATTGTCAACTAAACTTTCTACATTATGCTCAAAGCTTTTACAAGAACACACTAAGGGACGTCTCCTTGTTTGTTCTGTGTGCTCTGTGTTTGCATTTCTGCTAGGTGATTTGGTGTCGTAAGCTACATTCATTGGGAGTTTATGGGTGTGCAATTATTTCATCATAGGAGCAAGAGTTACCCTATTTGTTTTTATTCACATTTTCTAAAACACTGTAAATCTATATGGCTTTTGTACTAATAGTTTTAGAATTTATTTCCTAAGATCATTCATCAAGACTTCATCTAAAATTTGCATCACAATAACATTATTTTATTAGCTCATGGCGTCTGAAGGAAAGATAAAGCTACAGAAAAGCAAAACAACCAAATTTTTTTTGAATTGCTCAGTCAAAGCAGGATGCAATTCCAGAAGAAAATAGCTTAAACAACACTACCCCTTTACTCATTATTGATGTATGTATGGAATAACCCTTAAATGTGTTTATTTTGAGATGAGATAGGCACTTGACCTATGGTCTGGCAGAGGAAGGGGGGGGGGAGGGGAGCAGGCATATATATTCATGTGTAAACAACCAGGAGTTGGGCCAGGACACTTCAAGGCCAGTTGAGCACTACAGCTGCATTATGACTTAACAGTAAACAAAACTTGCACACATTATGCCCAAAGCTCTTAAAACAAGAACACCCTAACATACGACGATTAGGTGCAGTTTCAGAAAGGTGCTGGCCATATCAATGATGAAAATGTATGCACCATCTGTTACAAAAGCAACAGCAAGGGGGGGGGGGGGGGGGGGGGAACAACAACAACAAAACCCCACCATCTGTTATGGGAAAAAAAAAACAGCAAAGAAAAAGAAGAAGAAGAAAAAAAAAAAACCGTCCAACACTATTAGAAGGTTTGGGGTGTTTTTTAACACTGTGTTAGCCACAAAATTTAGCCAGTAGAGCAAACACACTGGTCGTAGTTTGCATTCCTTGGACATAGTACAGCAGATGATGTTAACAGTACATATTTTAAACCAAAAACTTTGCTTGAACAGCTACTGAACAGCCTGAAACAGACAATCAGCCACACACAAAAAAAAACAACTTTTGTACCTAACCGTATTAAACACCCACAGGACACCCATAATTTAATTATTCTATGCATTTATTATGAAACAGATATAAAGTACAACACACATACTCGATGATCCTCATATTGCATGATAATCTCATTCTTCGTGGATACCAAACTAGTACAAGTAAACACATCTGCATGCATATCAAGTCCATGTAATGAAAAAAAGGAGGGAATTTCTGGGTAAAAAAAGAAATACAGGGCTAATGACCTAAAAAGCAAAAAAATTCAAAAAAAAAACAGAGAGAAAATGCCCGGCACATTATAAGGGAATACACTTTAGAAGCTACACTTCGTTTGAGAAGTACTTCCTTTACAATGTGGAGTATTTAGTGTGTATTCTTTAAATATAGTACACAGGGCCTGAAAAGCACATGCTGAAGAGGTCTGTATTACACTCGTGGACTAATGCTTAGTAAGAGTCATCAAAGGCTTCCAGGATACTGTCTGTTTTGGTTATGTACTGACAAGCAGATACATATTTCAAGAATTTGGTAAATTAATCGCAGCCACACTGACATATTCACCCTAATAATTTCTATGCGCGCATTTATACCTCAAGCAAAAATCTCATGAGCTTACTGATAAATTGCAATACAAAAAAAAAACCAACTACTTACAACTCACTATGTCTAAAAAGTAAACATTATCTATGCCCAAACTATTCAAAGGTCTGAACAAAATCAATTCTACAACAATTTCATGATACATATAATTATGTTATGGTCACAGAGAAATTTAGAAACGCACTTCTTTATCATCCTATTTGTTTTCATTGTTACAAATTGTTTTTTACCTGCTGTTATAAATTGTCTTTAATTGCTATGGTTTTACATGTCACAGGGATATATAGATTATTCATTGATTCATTTGCTTATTTTCCTTTTTTTTGTCGTCATGATTAGTCCATTTTTTTCTGTGATTGTAACAGTATAATTTTAGTCAAGTCTGACAAACTAACGACTGACACTTACATCAAAGAAAAATTAAGTTTTCAAGGGATTTAAATGGGATCTCTCACTGCCAGCTCTGAATAACAACCTAAAATGAATAATCAAATCCATCAAAGAATATAAAAATGTGACCAACTTTTAAAAGAGTGAGCCACCAAAGATGCAAAAAGTCTGATAGTCTAATAAATGCAACAGCAATAATGATAACGATCATCTGAATAATCATACTAAATGAATTATACCTTTTTCATGAGCTTTGACTTCCAAATTTTAACACACTTTTTTTTATTATGAGTGTTTCTCCTTGAGACATTGACCACATACAACAACAACAAAAAAAAAAGACCCCCCCCCCCCCCCCCCCCCCGAAGTTGTGAATTGATTGTGAATACGCACAACCAACATTTAATTCCACAGAATATTCAACGTCAAAGTAACTGTTAGAACATCATAATAACTTTACGCACTTTCGTTCTCTAACACAAATCCCAGACGTGAAGTTTAATCATCATTCCGCACAAGTGCACTTTAAAAGTAAACAAAAATTCACAAATATCTTAAGACCATTAAAATGCACTCTGATCTGGCGTAAACTGAAATCTGCAATCGGTTCTGATGTCATTTCAAATCTGTCCTACTTCTTACAAGTTCTGCTCAACAAAAAGTCATCAATGTCGTGAAAGTATGTAGCACAACATCCCAAAACACACCTGACTAAAAGAGCATAGCATTTGAACTGGCTTTCCTTTTCCACTCTTCTTTTATACAAT
This sequence comes from Conus betulinus, assembly GCA_016801955.1. NCBI lineage: Eukaryota > Metazoa > Mollusca > Gastropoda > Neogastropoda > Conidae > Conus > Conus betulinus. Next base: position 119,863 of record JADBJO010000290.1, read on the forward strand.
ATTTCATGCTATATTAACTGAAGTGCTTATAAAAGAAACCCCACTGTCTCACGATGGTTCTAAACACCGTGGTGAACTGCAAGCCTGGCTACAGCCTCACTGTTGCTGTTCATCCACAGATTACCTTAACTCCCAGCCACAGTCATGGCCTTTGTGTGTGTGTGTGTGTGTGTGTGTGTGTGTGTGTGTGTGTGTGTGTGTGTGTGTATGTGTGCGTGCGTGCATGCGTGCGTGTGTGTGTGCATGCATGCGCATGTGTGTTTGGGTTTGTGTGTGTGTGTGTGTGTGTGTGTATGTGTGTGTGTGTGTGTGTTCAACATTTCCAGAAAATTCAAGATCATGAACATACTAGTACATTTTTTTAACATACCAGTACATTCTTTTTTTTTTTTTTTTTTTTACAAAATGTTAACATTTTCACAACTTTGTAATCAATCAGCTATTTCAAGACCAATTCAGCAAGCTGACGTTGTGGTGCAGCTTCAACACACACACACACACACACACACACACACATATAGACAGACAGATAGATAAGTTGTTACACACACACCTATACATAGATATATAATTTGTTACTTTGTATTGTCAAAACATGCTTTCAACAGTCATGGATCAATGATTTATGCAGTGTTTTTAAGTATGTAGATTCTTAATTCACTCCTATTTCCTTTCCTCAGCAACTATGTCACTTCAATACACAGGAAAATGAGTGAACATCTGTTTCATGTAAAATAAAGTTCTACTACTACTTAAGCCTTTCAAAACAGAATAATTCCACTAGAACCAACAACAGCGATGGTTGAAAAGTGGGGCGAGTGCTGGAGTGGCAACCAAAGCAAATGAGCAGAACACTAACTGGACCAGCAACCAAACAGAACAAAACAAACACAAACCACTCTGACCTATTGGTCTTTTTCAAGCAGGTCAAACAATGTTAAAAACATCGAAACAAATGGAAGAAACACGTTATAAAACACACACAACGCATTTAGATTTCTTGGTCTTCAGGCAGGACAAACAATATTGAAAAAAAAAAAAAAAAAGAAAATCAGAGAAATGTACGATCAATAAACCAACCCTTCAGTCTCAGTGGGAAGTGTTAGATGATCTTAAGTGCTTGGATTCTGAACAGATAACCTGAACATTATCAGCACTTGTCACACAAAATTAGAGGGATGTAATGAACTATCTGGTAACGTCCACAATGGTTCTCTCCACTCAGAGTAAATATATTTTGTCTCTTTCTGTCTCTCACAACATAACACACACACACACACACACACACACACACACACACAAAATATACATGCTGAGCTCAAAATCCATCCATTACATGCATTTATGTAACTCGTTAGCACACTGGGACATGCTAAACAAATAAAACTTCTGTTACCAAGCTTATAATTTTTAATACATTCACAAGCCACATTTTATCAATATTCAACAGTCAATAATGGAAATAAAAACAAAAAATAGTTTTTTTCTCTCTCTCTCTCTCTCTCTCTCTGACTCATTCTCTCTCTCAGTTAAAACATTAATCCATGTCAGAAATGTCAACTGGTCCTTTTCGAGAAGCATAATGTACTAACATTACATACAACCTAATCTCTGAGGAAAATATGGGCAAATAACATCAATAAAATATACAGAATTCTTTTTTGAACAGTTAGTTCAGTTAAACTTTCTTATTTCTTAGGCGCGAGTTCCTACTATATGCGCCGACAAGTTGTTTTTCTTCTTTACCTTACAGGAACATTCTGAATCTGTTCATGACAGTCTGGCAAAAATTTTCAATTAACTGTGGCAGAATTTGTCAGGGAGTAGAGACACCAAGAAACAGAAGATGGCTTTTACCATTTTTCACCAATGGAAACACTCTTTGAGAACAAACAGGACTCAAAATAAACATGGCTGACATGACAAGGGTCCACAATCAAGAAAAGAGGTACATAGAATTTCAATTTCACTGATGCAATAGATTACAGATTCAGTTCAAAGCAAGTTCAATACAAAACAACATTCACGCTCATGAAGTAAAAAGAAAAAAAGTTTAAGCCCCCACCCCCTTTTTTTTTCTTTTATTTCATAATGGATTTACTGTATCCAAAGGTGCAAAGTTCTAAGTGAACAAATCATAACATAATCATTAGCAACTCTCCATATCACACATCCCCCTGCCCTTATACACAACATGTTGGAACAAATTAAGACTCTAAAATCACAAACTGATATGCACTTTCCTACTACTCTTTTATTTGTTTAGAACACACACACACAACGCACACACACACACACACACACACACACACACACACACACACACACACACACACACACACACACACACACACACACACACACGCACGCACACACACACACACACACATCCTCATAAAAGGATTAAAGTAAATGTGCAGCATATACTGACATGTAAGAAAATCTATCAAAATACTTTAAAATAAAAGGACATTTCACTGGAGATACACAAAACGCAGAAGCTGGCTGATAGTGGACAGAGAATTGGGAGTATTACTTTCACTCATATCACCCAAGAGCTTACTGGACAAAATGTGTTAAAAACATGTCAACAGCTTCATTCAAAATGGATATTATTCATATTAACACATCTTTTCATCTTCTCTGTTTTCTGACCAAACCAACAACTGTCCCCAGCACACATTTTTACGCTGCTTGTCAATCTCTCCTTTCTCTTTTTGCCATGTACATCCACATAACACAAAAACTCACACACACACACACACACACACACACACACACACACACACACACACACACACCAGAACAACTCAGTTCAGAAAATGTACAGAGACGCAGGAAAAACAAACCAAAACCCAAAGATATGGAGGGCATGATTCATCAAGTGTCAATAACAACATTCCCATTGAACACAACAGCTGAGTTTGATTGCCTTGCTACGGTGGTCCCCAGTCAGACGCTGCAGAACCTGTCTCCACTTGTTGAAGACAATGCCCGGCCACTGGAAGGCCGTGCTGCGCCAGGGTTCTGCCCTCGTCCACGCCAGCAGCATCCCAAACACCTGAAGGTAAGGCAACAGGAAGATCAGCAGCCACACAGCCAGAGGAATGTCCGTCACATGATGCCACAACGAGGATGTCACGAGGGCCTCGTCCCCATAGTGGTATGTACGGACATGGTCCAGGGCCAGAGAATTGAAGCGGTCATTGATCTCGAAGATGTAGTACACAAAGCTGAAAGAAGCAGACAGGTAAAAGACGACTGCCAGCCTGCCAGCCAAGCAATGCGCTGCCGGAACTTCATTTGTGAGATTCTGCTACACAGTTTGCTTTCCCATATCCTGATGTCGTTAAAAGCCTCTGCAACAAAAAAACAAAAAAAAATCAAACTCGAAACGCCAAAGCGTTTGCTTCATTTCAAGCAATGGGAAGCAGTTCACTTTAAGTTATTTGCATCAGTTCAAGCAATCCCACAAACAAAAAATGAAACTTACACGCCAAAAGAATTCACTTTAAGTTACTTGCATCAGTTCAAGCAATGGCCATTTTTCTGCACAATATTAAATGTCAGTTATCACCTCTGCCAAGAAGGTTATGTCTTTAGCAGGTCTATTGGTTTGTAAGGTTTGTTTGCTAAGCTCTGTGACCAATCCCAGGTTATGTCTTTAGCCGGTCTATTGGCTTGTAATGTTTGTTTGCTAACCTCTGTGACCAATTCACAACACATTGTCTACAAACTTCTGAACCAAAACATGCTTAAATGATAAAATGTGAACTAAGGAATCATACTTAATGATGGGAATTTAAAATTCGTCACATCACCAGATTTTCACCGGCATGTTCTTGAGTATGGTCAGTCATCTTATCCAAGAAATGTGCACTTTCTAAATTTAGTTGCCACCCTCAAGATGACTAAATTCACAAGCCGTATGATTAATCTGTGTACTTTGCTGTTTTTTTATTCAACTACCACTATGGGTGCTACACATGATAAACATACAACTACATATATCAAATGAATATTACCGCTCCGTTCCAGTAGGGTCTAGATTTACTATATGTACATAAATACAAAAACAGTCACAAATAGTGTTAAAAAAAAAAAAAAAAAAATTGCATCATACTTCAAACACTAGGTTACACTCCTATGTTCTTGAAAGTCCTGTATATCAAGTAGAATTTTCCACTGATTCAACCTTTCACTTTTACTTTGCAAATTTTGAATCAAGACCAATCAGATTTTCACTCAAATGTTTTCCTTTTTTAAAATAATCATACGCCTCCTGTCACCAGCAAAGACACATACATGGATTAAGATAATCTAGAATGAAAAATTCACTCATTTCCATCTGAGGCAAATTTTTCCTAAGGCAAGCCTCTAAGCGGACAGGCAAAGAGCTTGTCAGACCATTTCAGCTTTTCTATTTTAACTAGTCGGTTTCAGATTCCTGTCGTTACCATTCCATTTTTTTTTCTTCTCCTTTGTACCTGTCATTTATACACCGATTCATTGTACAGGGACCTCACAGTCCCCCACACCTGTTAAAGAGAGAGCTCCATGGCATACCCCTGTTATTAAGTGGGTCTTAGAGTCCCATACCTGTCTTTGACGAGGCAGTTCAGCAGCATGTGCCCGTTCATATTTCCTAGGTCTCACAGACCTATACTCATTCTTGCAGCAGCTTGGCTCTGTGTTCTTGTCACTATGTTACAGGCCTCTCTGTTTAAGTTTAATGGGTTTCATTTGTTACCAATCTTCTTTCTTATATAATCTTCATTTCTGGTGATGTCTTCCCCATGTCACATGTAACTTTCGTGTCATTCAAAGTTCTCTTTTTCTTATTGCTACAACCTAATGAACTGCAAACAAAAGGGTTCAGAGCAGCTGATCAGTGGTTATTCGTCAGTGTGTGTGTGTGTGTGTGTGTGTGTGTGTGTGTGTGTGTGTGTGTGTGTGTGTGTGTGTGTGTGTGTGTGCGTGCATGCGTGCGTGCGTGTGTGTGTGCGTGCGTGCGTGTGTGTGTGTGTGCACGCGCGTGTGAGTGTGCATGTATGAGTGTGTGTGTGTATGTGTGTGTGTGTGTGTGTGTGTGTGTGTGTGCGTGCGTGCGTGCATGCGTGCGTGCGTGCGTGCATATGCGTGTGTGTGTGTAACTAAACGGGCAAAAACCTACTATCAGTGTGTGTGTGTGTGTGTGTGTGTGTGTGTGTGTGTGTGTGTGTGTGTGTGTGTGTGTGTGTGAGTGTGTGACAAAATGGGCAAAAACCTACTATCAAAAGTGCACTACTGAAAGATATATAAATGTTCAATACTCATCATCAGGACTGTGGTTTCCTAGTTTTTATTATGAGGATATAGATCTGGGTTTGTGTAGTTACCCTTGTCAACCTTAATTTTTCTGTAAACTTCATTTTTATCCCTCAAATACAAACTTGTGTGTGTGTGTGCGTGCACGCGCGCGCGTGCGTGCGCATGCGTATGAATGTATTGATCTGATTAACTCAAACTAAAGTCATACTTCGCATCAAAGTAATCTGCGATTGGATGGATATGATCTGCACTGCTTTATCTATATTGTGAATTTCAGAACAAAAAGAGCATGCTGTGCTCTTACTGTAACATTTTGAACACTGATACTGCATGCTTCTCTACTCTCTGCACTGTGATAAATCATATTAACACTTTGCAGTTCACTGGAGATTCCCGGCACAGCAGGTGTGGCGAGTCTGATGACTTTGGAGTCAGGTCAGGGTGCTAGATTTGGGTGCTTGGTGGTCTCGGTCACCGACATCATCCTCTCTCTGATTCTGATCGTACTCTATTTCAAGGTGCGACACACTGGTAAGGGGTTTGCACATTCTTTTGTGAAAGCATGGCTTACAGTGAAATTGCTGACAATGAAAATTTTGACCTGAAGTTGTCACAGGCAAATATATGGTGGTGGAATAAAGACTGAGGTCATCATTAATGATCAATGTGGCTTTCCCTTTCCATCTGAGTCTACATGACAGACTTGTAAAAGTTGTATGCAACGTTTTCATGACGTAGCCAAATTATATCCACTAGACCCAAAGATACAGGCATCGGCATTTAAAATCTGACAACTTTCTTGAAACGTGTCGTTAAATGGATAACTTTCAACTGCAGTTTTCAAATTTCATTCTCAACAGTTCCGGATAGACATCCACAAGGGTTTTAGAAAGAAAAAAAAAAAAAAGAGAAAAAGAAAAGGAAAGAAACAAAGAAAGAAAGAAAAAAAAAAATCACACAATCATGAATTAAAAGGATTCCAACCCAGCAGCCTCTCATCCTGTCACAGGTGACAGACTGACACTACCATTGCACTTCAGCAGTTGGTGAATCATTGAGTATTTTGCCTCTAAATAGTTAAAGTTGGACTTCCTTCTTGTTCCATATATATATATAGAAGTCTAGTTCACTCACAACACTCCTCTGTGGTCCCACTCAACAAAGCAGGCCAGCTTTGCCAAAACAGGCGTAAGTTCAATCACAACATTGCTCTGTGGTGTCACCTAATATGCCAGTCCCTGGAGCTTTTCCAAAATATGCAGAGTTTTCATGGTTTAATTACTAGTTCAATCATAACATTCCTCTGCTGTCCAATCTAACAATCCTATCAACAAGCATTTTCAAAACAGACACCTGCCTTGGCTCAAGGCTGTGTCAGACCAACTGTGTCAAGCCTACATCAAAATGTTGAACATTATGCTCTGCATAGTTATGCGGGGATTGTCTTTAGTCATGACAAGCTACAAGTATAAAATTATCAGTCTCCAAAATCCCTTTAAGTCGGAGAGTGTGGCTGCCCACATGGTGGGGTAATCGAAAACGGTCACACACATAATGTTCTCATCCCTGGCTGATGCATTTGTACCATAGTGTTCAAGTACTTCAGTTGTTTGATCCCTGGAGTCTTTCAACCAGGCTACAACAACAACAAACAACAAAAAACAGGCACACTTTTCATGGTTTGTCCTCTATCAAAACAGTGTTCATCCAGCTTATTTGGGCATATACTGCAAGAAAGGGCATCTGTGTTGAACTAACACCAATTGTTTGTCTAATGTAATGAAAGGATCTGGAATGCATTGCTGGTCAAAGCCTTCAAAAACTTGTCCTCTGTACTCTTGGAGAGCAGCAAGGATATCACATGCTGCTGTCTTTGAATTAGTGGATTTGTCATCGAGTCTCAAATATGAGAGGAGAGCTACAAGTCTTTTCCTGATCATCATTGGTCTCCGTACTCCAAATCACACTTCATGCTCTTAGTTCTGAATGTCAGTTTTGTCACACATTTGTCCTTTCCAGTCACTCACTGGCCTGCCATCACCTTGTTTCATGATTACCTCTGAAGAATTAAAAAGTCTGAGAACAGTCAGAGACTAGGCCCAAACTGACAGTTCTGGAGTCAACTAGTCGGTGGCTTGAATACGCTTCTTGATGTGTGTGTGTGTGTGTGTGTGTGTGTGTGTGTGTGTGTGTGTGTGTGTGTGTGTGTGTGTGTGTGTGTGTGTGTGTACGTGTGCGCGCGCATGCGCGCACATGCGTATTTCAATTTTACATGAGATGGATGAAAGTAGAAACCAGTTTCATTTTTATCTCTTTCAAGAAATATTATCAATTTGTAGCATTCATCTTCATGTGCTTATTCTCAGCTCTCCATTTCCTACCTCTCTTCCAACACTTCCTCTTGTCTTCCCGGACTGGTTTGTGTCCCTCTTTCTTTTTACTGCAACTTGCCCATCTTCCTGTATTATTTCCCGTCTCTCTTCCTTCTCTGCCATTCGTCCCACATTTCTTACCACTTTCTGGCTATTAATGGCCATTTGCCTCCTATTTTCCTATACCCCTGTCTCCATCTCCTCCTGGATTGCTGCCAGCCTCTCTTCCTGTATTGGTCCCTGCTTCTTTTTTTCCTGCACTGTTCCTCCCTCTCTTACTAAGCGGATTTCCTCTCCTTATGCATCGCTGTCTTCCTCTCTTCCTGTATTTCCACCTGCCTGCTTCTCTTCCTCAGTTCCTGTATTACTGCTTCCTCCTGTATTGCCTGCTTCTCTTCCTCTACCACAGTCAGCCTCCTCCTCTGTACAGTCTAGCTGTCTGAGTGTTTCTCTTCCTGTGTTACTGCCTGACGTTCTTCCTGTGCTGCACTCTTCCTCTTTTCCTGCATTGCTGCTTGTCTTTCTTCCAGTGTCACTGCCTTCTACTCTTCCTGTGTTGCTGTTTGCTTCTCTTCTTGTATTGCTGCCTTCCACTCTTCCTGTATTGCTGCCTTCCACTTTTTTTTTACCACTGCCTTCTACATTTTCCTGCATTGCTGCTTGCTTCTCTTCCTGTATTGCTGCTTGTGTCTCTTCCTGTATTGCTGCCTTCCACTCTTCCTGTATTGCTGCCTTCCACTCTTCCTGTATTACTGCCTTCTACTTTTCCTGTATCGCTGCTTGCTTCTCCTCCTGTATTGCTGCCTTTCACTCTTCCTGTATCGCTGCCTTTTACTTTTCCTGTATTGCTGCCTTTTACTCTTCCTGTATTGCTGCCTTCTACTCTTCCTGTATTGCTGCCTTCTATTCTTCCTGTATTGCTGCCTTCTACTCTTCCTGTATTGCTGCTGCCTTCTATTCTTCCTGTCTTGCTGCTTGCTCCTCTTCCTGTATTGCTGACTGCTTAGCTTACTGAGTATCTTCCTGTATTGCTGCCTTTTACTCTTCCTGCATTGCTGCCTTCTACTCTTCCTGTATTGCTGCTTGCTCCTCTTCCTGTATTGCTGACTGCTTAGCTTACTGTGTATCTGCCAGCTGCTCTTTCTATTTGACTCTTCCTGTAAAGCTGCCTGCTGTCTTCTCATTCCTATCTTGCTGCCCATCTCTCTTCAAGGTCAGTTTCAAATTCAGACCCAGAGCTGATGTCAAGTTCTGCATTGTACATAGCTTGAGGATGTGGGAAGATTACACTCACATCTATAGATGTGAAGACAGATGATTCGTCTAATCAAGATCTTCTGGGTTCTCATGAGGATTCTTCCTTGCCAACATCAGATGTTACTTGCTGCTCCTGAGCGATCCCAATGATTTTGTTTGTCTTTCAGGTTCCATTGTTATAAATTATTAAAAAAAAAATACTACCACCATCACCACAACTACTACTACTACTATTGTTTTCCAAACAAATGCACACATTATCTATCAAAAAAAACAACACCTGCGCCAGTAGTACCTTTACTTCCCTTTCACACTAACGGTTACACACACACTCACACACACACACACACACACACACACACACACACTCTCTCTCTCTCTCTCTCTCTTACAAATGCTGAATACAAAGAATGATGATGGTGGAACTGATTTACCATCAGATTGCTTGATTCACATTTTTATCGACGTGAAGAAGAATGTCATACACTGTTAATGTGATGCAAAAAGCATTTTAAAAACAACAACAAAAACAAACAAAATAGATCTGATGCACTCTGCATAATAATAAAAGGGGATTAAAATCAAAGATTGTTCAAACCAAACAACTTTTTGCAAACATGATTGTTACCTAACAGTTGAGACATATATAAATTTAAAGTTCATTTTGATGAAAGCTGGTTACGTTGAGATTTTCACAATGAATTGTGCTTCTGTGAGGGCTTTGCGTTTACTGAAGGTAGACTGAAACTGTCAATTTAGAACTGACGACAATTCTTCCATGTCTGAAGTCAAAATGACTACCCTTCCTTCTGGTGTTTGATATTGGCCCAGAACCTATAGTTCTTTGCTGCCTGATGGGATGGATCTACCATCATCAAGAGGCTGTTCAGGTAGTGCCAGAATGAATGGCAGGGCTTTCTCTGAAAGACAGATTCAATGGTCTTTTACTTCATCCCTCAGTTCTTCAGAACCAGTCTTCTGCATTCCGGTCTTTCCTGTGATTGAGTTTCCTGTTCCCACCTGTCACCTAAGGTTTGTTAGGTTTTAACGCTTCTTTCTGTCAATATTGTCATTTTTTTCCCCTTTACACAGCAATACTTAAATACTTACGGTCTCTGTCTTATCAGTTCTTCCATAGCAGGATAATACGTTGATAATAATATTAAGTCATTGGAGGAGTAACTCATGACGCTGATTTTCAGACAACTGATACTCTTACAAGTCTTTGACTTTAATATTTGCCGTTTTTGATCAAGATGAAGTTGTCTGCATTAATCATGCTTAAGTGTTTTCCCTACACTCAAGAGAAGTTCGTTTATATACTCAGCACCTATGCACTCAAACACACACACTCTACTCTACCTGGGTCAGTCCAGGCTCTGGCTTGGGGGCTTTGTCAGATTCTTTCCCAAGCCCTTCACTGGCATGAGCTACCAAGTAAGGTCTAGTCTAGTCACTGTCTTCTAGGCCAGTCTGCGACACACTCTGTCCAGGCCGTTCGCCCGTGTCAGAGGTTCAGCAGCTGATGCACTGTCTTTCGTCAGTGTCCACCTCCGGGCCCAGCAGTGGTACTGTCAGAACCGTCCTAGCCGTTGTAACCATCTATGGCTGTACTGTCGCAGTGCTAGGGCAAAACTGTCTCCTATAACCTGGAGGCCCTAACACTGGTCTGTCACTAGTGTTACTGTTACTGTTACTGTAGTACGACACTGTAGTACACTCAAGGCCGAGTGTTGAGCTCCCTAGCTAACTACAAGTTAGCCAGTACGCTCTCTCCTCAAGGCCGAGTGTTGAACCTAGCCAACTATAAGTTAACTAGTCCGCTCTCTTTGAGCTCCCGTGTCGTACTGCCAGAGTTCGTCTGCTTGTTTACCTGACTGTCAGTGAACACTTCTCACGCGAGGTGCACTTCCGCTGAGCTCGCATATGAGCGCAGAAACCGTGCGTCACTACAATGCAATAGCAGTCTATTAGACAGGGCACTAAATGAGTAAAGCTTAACCCGCTGACTGCGGTGGGCCACGATCGTGGCTTTACTGCCCGACTGCATTGGGCCACGATCGTGGCTCAGACGAGAACCGTTATACCACCACTGCTAAACATCCGGGTTGATCAGCTCACGTGACTTGCTAGTATCCATTGTGCACCGGCAAGCCTTGTCAGTCAGTTATCTCAAAGTTTTTCGTCGGTTTCGACTGAAATAATGAGTAAATCAGCGCGACCGAGTCGAGCAGGAGATGCGTGGAAGTGGCACGAGTGAACAATCAGTTGCCGATGGCTGTAGTAACAAGCGCGAAGCAGATGAGTGGATGAACTTTGATTATTTTGTTTGTCGAGTGATGGAACATATGCTGCGTGCAGTCATTGGTTATTTTACATTTGTTGGTCTGCCACATGAAGGAAGGGGGGACGAAAGGGGGGCAGGGTACATGGTTACTTACAGGAGTGATAGGCTTTGGCCTGATCAAACTAGAAGATCGTTTCTGGGTGATTGTAGGTGTTTTGAAAGCACTTTAGAGATCAGTAAAGTTGTGATTTGAAGAGAACAATTTATAACTTTTGTTTTTTATTTTTTTAGTTTGGAAACAGTGTGGGCGTGTCACGAGTGGGCGTGCCTTCAATGAAAGCTATAGCCCTGCCCCCTCCTTATATGCTAGTGATTCATTTTATTCTTATTTATGATTTTATGCATGACTTCATTTTTCATAGAATGAATAGTAATGCTGGTCTGGTTTTTTTTTTTTCTTTCTGAAAATCAGACTAATTAGTGGAAACTGAGTCAAGCTCTCTGTAACATCTCTTGCACCATTATGAAACAATGAAATGAACAGAAGACTTAGGATATATGTTTTCTTGTGTGATCCAGAATATGGAAGCACTACTGCAGAGGAGAGAGATGCTGAGAATGAAGGAGTTGAAGAAAGAGGAACTGTACTGCTGGCCATCCTACTCATGTGTGCTCTGGCTGGGAATGTTCTGGATGTGACGTGGGACTCTGCTCCAAGTGCTTTTCAACCTTCCACAGAAGACCAAGGCCCTAACTTTGTTCTGTGTCTTCCAAGGACATATTCTTCTTGTTTTTTCTCCCAAGTTTCAAGTGTTTTGACATTCAAGCAGGAAAACTGTGGTGTTTCAAACAATGTGGCTGACGTTTTGGATTACCTTTTCACCATGTTCTGGATTACACTGTGAAGAATATCTTCAGCTGCCATCAGGGTACTGTCTTGTAATTATTTTTTTTCAGATTCCTCATTATCTCTAGTTTACAAAAACATATAGTTTTACCTATCTAGCTTCAAGACAAGCCTGCACAAACCCCATTTCCTTATATAGTGAAATTCGATTGTCCGGATGCGGAATTATAGGTACATCATTTGAGGCACAATTCATTATACATAGCTCAAGTCAAGAGAATTATCATCTTCCCATGTTTCCAGCACATATTTGTCTTCATTTTATCTCAAGTCTGATGTGTTTAGGTAGTACAGAAAAAAAACTGTGTCTCTCCTAACATTTGACTTACTTTTCAAAAAACTTTTTCAGAAATTTTGCCTGCTTATATTTTGAGGTCAGTCTCCAAGTAGGTACAACCTACAGTATTTTCAGTTATTTCACTAGATTCTACAACATCTCTAGTTTCTAAAAATGTATAGGTTTGCATATCTAGTGCAAATAATATGTATGCAGAAGCCAAATTCT
>JADBJO010000290.1:140000-162500 GCA_016801955.1 Conus betulinus
GATTGTATCATTTGAATTTTGAAGCATGATTTTACGTTTTTTCCTGACAGAATGGTTACTTCTCATACGTGTACTTTTTTAGTTTTTTAATTTGTATCTGATGTATTCCAATGATGATCTTGACTGGAGCAAGACAAGGGTCAGGGGATCTCCATTTAGCATGCGTCATACAGGTGTACATGCAAATGAAATTGCCTAATATGTTTAGTAATTCAGATTAAGGATGGAAACTCGCAATAGAATGTTTGCTGGTAAGTACTAAAGTAGAATGTCTTAGCACTGGTGACCATTACTTCATTGTTGTTTCTGTTTCTGTTTTGACAGGCTGTTGGAAGATCTTGAAACTTGACCAGATTGAGAATGTTCTGTGTGAAATACACCCTTCCCTGACGGAATAAAGCAGACAGCATAAGTGCATTACAATAACACTGGAATTCACTATTGAACATAATCGTTTTAAGGAAATTTCTCTCTCTCTCTCTCTCTCTCTCTCTCTCTCTCTCTCTCACGCGTGCACACACACACACACACACACACACACACACACACACACACACACACACACACACACACACACACACACACACACAGAAAAAGAGAGAGAAATGGCAGACTAAGCAAGTATTTTTAACTGGCATTTTAACTGGCTTTAGCCAGTTTATAACCTCCTTCGTTCCACCCCTCTTTGAGTCTCTCCCTACTCATCCTTCTGTCTGATTCTGTCAGTTGTTCTCTGTCCAAAACCCTGCCAAAGAATATACTGATGATTAGAAGGAGGGAAAGGGACTTAGGGGGGGGGGGGGGGGGGGGGGGTATTCATGACTGGTCACAGAATGCAGTGACATGGAGGAAGAAGTAAGAAGAAGAGTTCAGAGGAGGGATGGGAGTGAGAGAGAGAGTGACTGCAGCAGGACCTTACAGCTGAAGTGTAGGGTGGGGGAGGGTGACAGGGTGGTGAAAGAGAGGGGGGTAGCTGATACCACTCTTCTCAGACATTCAGCTGTGGATGAAAAAAAAATATGACAGGAGCAAGGGAGGAGAGCCAAGGAGAGGGAGAGGAAGGGGGGGGGGGGTGGTGAAGGGAATGGGAATAGGGGTGAAGGAGAAGGGAGGGACAGGAAGCATGAGTGAGGTGATGACCCCTCCACACACACATTCCCCCTTCTATTATAATGAAAGTCACAGAATGTTGAAAGGTGAAGGGGAGGGACAGCAGGGGTAGAGAAGGGTGGGAGGGAGAAGAAAAGGGTGACAAGGGAGGGGTTTGATGGCATGACACTATTGACGGCTCCCCAATACATTATACATTCAGCTGTTGAAAACTGATCACTGACTTTTTGCATCCAAGGAAGTTAGTTTATTATAATCAGTGAAATCACTTTCATAGCAGCAGTATCTCTATGAAGAGAAAAAAAAACATTGATCATACAAGGGTCATACACACATACACACACACACACACACACACACACACACACACACACACACACACACGTATGCATGTACGCACGCATGCCCACAGCATGCCCACAGACACATATGCACGCACGCATACACACACACACACACACACACACACACACACACACACACACACACACACACACACACACACACACCATAAATGATTCACGGCCTATGCAGCAAATTTAAATCTGCTGAGGTCATGCACGCTGCAGAATTTCAAAGGGCCAAGAGAGTGCTGTTCTCAATTTTAAAGACTTGATTGACGCTAGACGCCAGAAGCGTATTTCTGAATGGAATTGTTTGCATCATGATGTGCAAAATATGAGTTAACAGAAGCTCTGTATCCTCTGGGAGAAAAAAATTGAGAATGAGATGTACACACTTTAAAATTAAAATTACAAATTATAACACTGGTGACAAAAAAAAACAAAATAAGCACAAAAGTGACAACAAACAACAACAACAAAATTGGAAACATGAAAACACATCTGTGACCTGACAGTGTGTTGCGTTGCTGTGATTCTGTCTGAAAGACACATTTAACTTTGGTTTTTTTGTGTTTTTTTTTCCTGATATTCTTTGTTACCAGTGTTATGTTTTGCTGGCAAGATGAAAAAATCTTTCTTTTGATTTTCTGGCTGTTTGTCCATCCGTCCGTCCATCCATCCATACGTTCACATTTTGTTCAGGGGAGGCTACTTCCAACATTGGATGATGGTCATGGGGTGAATGCTGGCAATAAATTATATAGTTCAATAGTCCTGGAGTACCAACTCAGAGCATCACTATTGTATGCCCTCTCCCCCTCCCCCACAGTGGATGTTTGTGGCTATATGAGGATTCCAAGCTGAAGTCACTTATGCGTGTGTGTGTCAAGTCAAAATTATCTTTTATTGGGGTTAAAGAATAAGCTTTTCAGCTTTTTTTCATCCTGCCCATGTAAAAATAATCACTGAACAAACCAACAAACAAAAATTATATATCAACACATTATGAAGAAAAAAAATATTCAATAATTTATTAATTAACACATTCAAAGGGTCATAATGCTATCAAAACAATTGTACAAATTTAAATAATTATTGTAATTAACATTACATAGTACATGATATACGAAAGAGGGAGAGAGAGACTTGGCAATAGAATAAGCATTAATTGTTTGATGATTTTTGCATCAAATTCCTTTTAAGAGCTCTTCTAAACGTTGCTTTCGAAGGACATGATTTTAAAGAAGATGGCAAATTGTTCCACATTGTTCCTCCAGAATATGAAAAACTTGATTTGTAGAGATTGTTGCAGGGTCTGGGGACAGAAAGCTTGTGTGAGTGTCTATTTTCATCGATTACAAAGTTTTAGATGATTTTCTTTGGAGCTATTGTATTCACTACATTGTACATACATAAACATTAGTTGAAGAAGAGCCTACCTTTAAATGGTAGAACATTTAATGTTTTGTAATCGCTCCCTCTCTCGAAGTAGTAGATTTCAGATACATGTATTATCTTTTTATAGCTCTTTTATGTAGATGACTTATTTGTTTCAAATTAGTTTCACTAGGTGGACGCATAGTTTATAAGAGACAGAATGTGTGTGTGTGAAAGAAATCCTGGTTTGAAGATTAAGAAAATATTTATTTTTGTAAGTTGATGAATTCTTTTGGATGTATATAAACGTTTTCCAAGATCAGTAATGAGTAATGTGATCATACCATGATAAGTCATAGTAATACACCCAGATAATTTATGAGATGTTACCACCTTGATCTTTTGGTCTTTGACCTATAATGATGCAAACAGGGAACTCATTTTCTGTCGTTTTTGACATGTGGTCACAAACTTGCATTTAGTTTTATTTGCATTAAAGGCCATGTGGTTCATTTCTGTCAATATAATTAGTCTAGATTGGTATTGCTGAGAAGGTTATTTATTAGAATGGTAGGATTAGCACTATTTGATTGTAGTGTAGTGTCGGCAGCAAACATTTTCACAACCGCACATTATGCATAAAGGCAAAGCATTTATGTAGATAGAAAAAAGTAGGGGCCCTAAAAGAGATCCTTGCGGAACACCAAATTTCAAAGCCTGAAAGGAACTTACTCAGACCTTTTAGAACTAATTTCAACAAGTTGTTGGCGATCAGTACGAAAAGATCTGATAAACTCTATAGTCATATTTGATAGTTTGTAATGTGTAAGCTTTTTTTTTTTTTTTTTTTTTTTTTTATAAGATGCAAATGGCTGATAATGTCAAAGCTTTAGCAAAATCAACAAAAAGAATTCCAGTAAATTCATTATCATTTATATTAGATAGACATTTGTCTACAAGCTGTATAAGAGACAAATGGCTTGAGAGTGATTTTGTCGAAAACCTGATTGATTGTCATGAATTAGATCATAATACTTCAGATGAGAATATAAATTATGCATTTGAACATTTCTTTCAATTAGTTTTGACAAAAGTGAAAGAATTGAGATAGGTCTATAGTTACAGGGATTGGCAGGATCCAAATTCTTGAGCAAAGGTGTCACTTTGGCCTACTTAAATTTTATGGGGAATTTTTTTTTTTTTCAATGCACTGGTTATAAGCATAGGTGAATGTGTGTTTGTATGTGTGTGTGTGTGTGTGTGTGTGTGTGTGTGTGTGTGTGTGTGTGTGTATGACGATTCCAAGATCAAGTCACTTCTAGGTGTATATTATGTGGTGTGTGAGAGTGTGTGTGTGTGTGTGTGTGTGAGTGTGTGTGTGTGTGTGTGTGTGTGTGTGTGTGTGTGTGTGTGTGTGTGTGTGCGTGTGTGTGTGTGTGACCTGTCCGTGTATCTGTGTGCATGTCTTTGTCAGACCGCTTTGTTGTTTTTGTCAGATCTTCCAAGTTAGCATGGTGGCTCATTAGTATACTGAACAGATCACAAGAGTGAATCATTATTGTGTTATACGATCCCATCAGTAACAGTTTTAATTAAAATGAGGGGGGCCAGAATAGCTTGGTGGTAGAGTGCCAGACTCGTAATCTTAGTGATCCTGGGATTGGGGGTTTGAATCTCCACTGGGGGTTTGTAAGGGATTTTTCCCTCGGAGTAAACATTGGTTTGATTTTCCATACAGTCCTTTGAATTAATGAGTAAACCAACGTTCTGTGTGTGAACATACACATAACATCTTGCACACATGTAAAATCCCATCTTTCAGAAGAGAAGGCCAGTTTGACCGTTGGTACAGATGACACACTACTCATACTCATAGCATGCATCTTCCCCAAAGTTGGAGTATGGCTGCCTTATTGTCAGGATGAAAATAAGAACGGTAAGTTAGGGGTAGGTAATGTTGCTTATAGCCCACCCAACTGCAAGGGGCCACAAACTCCACTCCCTTTGTTGGGTAGATGGGATTAATCCTTGCCTGTCTATACAGGGAGTGTCCACAGGAATATCAGCCTGGGTACACAGAAAAAGACAACAAAGTGCAAAAAAAAAGTGTTGTGGTATGGCAAAATAAAGCAATATTAGGATTTAGGATGCAGGACAGAGGTCAGGGGTGGGAATGGGGGTGGTTACTGGGGGGGAGGAGGAGGGTGGAAATGGAGGGGGGGGAAAAACAGATTGTGGATTGGGGGGGGGGGGGGGGGGGGGGTACAAATCCACTGTTTCTGTTAGATCTTTTCAGAATTAGACATGGTGCCTGGTTAGCATGCCAGACACACCAAGAGTTTCAAGACAAGGTGACTGAGGTGGGAAAATGGAGCAGATTTTAAAAAAGAGAGGGTATTAGTTCTGCCAGACGATACAGACAGATAACAGGAATCTGTTATCTGTTTTTCTGTATGTCTGGCAGAATAAATACCCCCCTTGTTTTTACAGAGCAAATCAGGTTTTCTTTTTCTGCTAGACAGTTGTATTAGTTGCATAAAGTGGAAAAAAAAATGTGACTATAGCAAGGTGACATTGAGGGTTGAAGTGTTTGTAAGGGAAAGGGTCATGGGGGGGGGGGGGGGGGGGGGGGGGGCAGGAGGGGACAGATAGTAAAGGATGGAGGGTAAAGGGGTTATGGGTAGAGAGAGGGAGAGATTGGGGGTAAGAGAGAACATGCTGTGGAGGTAGGTGTGAAAGGGGGGGGGGGGGGGGGGATGCAGGAGGGGACAGAACAGATAGTAAAGGATGGAGGGGGTAAAGGGGTTGTGGGTAGAGAGGAGGGAGAGACTGGAGGGGGAAAGGGAGAACATGCTGTGGAGGTGGGGGGGAGGGGGGGGGGGGGGGGGGGGCAGGGGGGGGACATACTCACATAGTGAAGGGGGAGTTAGAAGGGTTATGGGTAGAGAGGAAGGAGAGATTTGGGGGGAAAGGAAGAACATGCAGTGAAGGGGGGGGGGGGGGGGGGGGGGGACCAAGGGGCAGGTGGAGAGAGGGGGAGATGGGAGCAGCAAGGAAGGGAGAAGGGGAGGAGGGACTGAGAGGGGAGGAGGAGGGAATGGAGATTGTGTGGAGAAGGGGAGAGGGGGGGGGGGGGGGGGGGGGGGGGGGGGGGAAAGGGAGCTGGGGGAGACACTTGGTATTATTATGAATTACACAATTTTTATTAGAAGATGGTATAGATCTAGAGTAAATGCTTCAGAAAGTACAATCAGCATCCTTGATGATGATGGATCTAGCAGTAGCACTGTTTTCATAAGTTATTTAAGTTGCTTCCAGATCAACTGTTAACTGTTGACTCATTGAAATGCATGCCGGTATTGTATTTGAAGTGTGAATTCAGAGCTTGATTCTCCGTTATTTTATTTATTTATTTATTCCTTTTTTTTTTTGTTTTCAGAAATGCTGGAATGGAACTTGTGAAGGTAAGCTTTTCAGATTAGCCTATACCATTGTTAGACACAGAGGTCATTTTGATGATCAATATTAATACATTTTGCATGTAGTGCATAGGACCTGATTATTTACCATGCATATCATGTATCATTGTACGATGTGAGTATGCACACTTGTAGATCACATGCATGCTCCTGATTTTGTGTTAAATCTTGAGCTTTTTTGTTTGTCTGTTTGTTTCAAATCAAGGTCTTCAAATTATGAACAAAACTAGAAGGACAGATATGCATGGGTCATACTCATAGTCCCCTGAATGAAACATGATCTAGCACATAGTTTTCATTTAGTTGCAAAGTGAGGGCAACTGCAGGCGGAAATCTAAACAAATTTGAAATGTCAGTTAGTGTGTCTGGTGATTCGTTTGTCTACAGGTTGGGTTTTTTTTTTTTTTTTTTTTTTTAAAGCGATGCGCTACTATTACTAACATTAATTTTTTTTTTTTATTTATTTATTTTTTTTTAGTTTGTTTATTAAAAAAAACCAAAAAATAGCGTTGGAGGCAGTTCTAAAGGATCATGGTAATGGGGGGTGGGGTGTGTGTGATTCACCTTAAATGGTGCAGGGGCTGTTTTTCCTCATCTTTAGTTAACTTAAAGGAGGTGTTGTGTTAAACTGTTCGTGAGAAAGCAGTGGCTCCAGATTTCATCCAGGGGGAAGGACACGCCAGCGTTGGTATCCAGCCCTCTTTTCCTTTGTTGATTTTTTCATGTCAGCATTCTGTGGTGGTTGTTTGGGAGTTATGGGGAAATTGAACAGCCTGTCTGTTGATTTCCTCGGCAGTCCGGTTCACTGCTCATTGTTTTCTGTCAAAACCCCACCACAGGGTTTTGCTGGAGGCTTTTTCAGTGTCAAACTGTATTCCCAACAGGCTGTTATGTGCTGGAGTTTTCCTCTTTCCTGTTGCTCTTGTGTGTGTGTGTGTGTGTGTGTGTGTGTGTGTGTGTGTGTGTGTGTGTGTGTGTGTGTGTGTCGTTTGTGTGTGTGTGTGTGTGTGTGTGTGTGTGTGTGTGTGTGTGTGTGTGTGTGTTGTGTGTGTGTGTGTGTGTACATGTGTGTTGTGTGTGTGTGTGTGTGTACATGTGTGTGTGTGTGTACATATGTGTGTGTGTGTGTGTGTGTGTGTGTGTGTGTGTGTGTGTGTGTGTGTGTGTGTGTGTGTTTGAACTAACATCAACTGTTTTTCTGCCTTTGCGGCCCCATGCTCCCTGCTTTCCTCAAAAAGTTTTTTTTGTGTTTTGTAACCTGGCAACTAGATAATGAAGCTTTTAACACAGTCTTCATTGGATAGTAGTCATCTTGTAGCAGTCCACTTTGCAGTGAATTTGCCAAGGCTTTATTTTTTTATTTAAACATATTTCTTACTGATTTTGTCAACGGGAGTGAAAAGTAACTCATTCAGCCCTAGTGTAAAATGCTGTCCTGGGCACCACTGAATGTCCTTTTCTGAACAGCATTCACAAGAAGTGGCATGCAAACTCAAAATGGTTTAGCATCATTTCAATAGTGTATTAAACAGCTATGGAAGGCAGGTAAATTACCCAGAACTTCCTTCCTCACATGCATACTAAATTGGGGCAATTATTGTCTCTTGTGTGTGCATGCATGTGCTTGTATATGTATATTCTGTTTCATATACAAGGTCTGGTTTTCCTGGTCTGCTCTGCAATATTGTCAGTCCATTGTGTATGTGTGTGTGTGTATATAATGTGTTTCAAATCTTCCCCGCAGGCTCTCTCCTTCAACAGTTCCCTGCAGAATTGTTTTCAGCATGGCCATTGGAATTTGTTACATGGCTGTACAAAGGTAGTTTTTGTTTCTCAACTGATGTCATATGGTCCGATATGTTGCCTGACGGTTTGAAGCACTTGCAGAGTGGTGATGGGTCAGTTTGATGTTGAGTGTCTTGCGGTCACATCTCGTGTCCATGGCTTGGGTATATATTTTCAGATCCACTGTGAGGTCCCATGTCTGGCACACCTACAGGAAGATAGAACGTACAAGTGCATGCATGAGATTGGTCTGGCTTTATCATGGAGAGGTTCTTGTCCTTCCATAAAGATACTAACCGTCACAGTGCTGTGGTTGCTACCCTTGAGAAGATTTCTGTTTGGATCCCTGGCTGCTGATGATAGATCCCTGGCGGGGGAACTGTTGAATGTGTTTTAACTCTTGACCATGCACAGTGATGTCAGTGTTGAAAGTGTTGGTGTGGATGGCCATCAACCTGGTCTTTTGGGCACTAGTTTCTATGCCATGTCTTGATGTTTGACTGCCTGCCAGGCCATTGATGTCTTCTGTCAGTCAGTGTGTGAGGGTTCTTCCTCCAGTGTTGTCTGTGGATGATAGGACCTTCACGTGCATCAGTCATGATGTTCCAGGGATATGTTGAAAAGTGAGGAAGGTGAAAGGCAGCCCTGACAAACACTGAAATTATGGAACCATTCACCTGCAGCATCTTGTTTGAGCACTGCATTAGTCGCTTTGGACACGCAGTCAGTGGATGGCAGTGATAAGCTTCTGCCCTATGTTGAATTTCTTTATTGTGGCCCACAGTGCCTTCTGCCAGACTCTGTGGGAACAGCTTCTTGAAGTCTTAGAAAACGTGGTAGAACTTGCTCTGATGCTGGAAATGTTTTTGACCAAGGGCACAGTGGTTAAAGATCTGTTAATGGTACTTCTCCCGTTGCAAAATGCGACCTGTTCTTCAACATTAATGGTATCTGCTTGCGGTAGCAGTCTGTTCAGAATGATTTTGAACATCACTTTACTGGCGTGACTGATCAAGCTTACAGGGCGGCAGTTCTGGCATTGTTTGGGATTTCCTTTCTTGGGAAGGGTGATGATTAGTGAGTCCCTGTCATGGGCCACTCATCAGAGTGCCATATTTTGTTTCAGATGGAAGTTAGGATATCTTACCTTTCAGCTATGTTTCAAGATCTCTGCAGAGAAGTCGATTTCTGCACCCTTCCCACAGTTTAGCAATTTCACAGCAGCGAAGAATTCTTCACAGAGTATTGGAAAGTCATCCTTGCTGGATAAATCATGTGCTGTTAGAATAAAGAATGTTTGGATCTTCTGTATAAATTTGTTGTAGAGTTCAGAGCAATATTCAGTCGCCTTTTGATGTCTTCTTTCTGTGTGGGGCAGTTTGTCCAGAGTTGTGCTTTCATTTGCTTTTGTTTGGTCAGATCCTTTTAATGGCTTTATAATTTTTTTTTCTCTGTATTACACAGGTTCTGTTTCTTTAGACTAGATTACTTTATTCAGTTGCAGTTATTCACGTCATAGCATTTGCAGTTAATTGTATTTGTGTGTGTGTGTGTGTGTGCGTGTTTGTTTTAACCATTTTTCAAACATTTGTTTTGTCTTAGTTTTCCATGCCCCATTAGTGGCATTGATCTCACTCTGCTCGTCCTGACTTCCCCACACTCAACCACAGCCACGTTCATCCTGTCATTAATCCATAGCACTGACAGTGGTGACAGATCACCGAGAGTATCAGTCACCAAGAGGCAACCCATCAGGGAAGACTCTGCACTGCTTTTGAGTGACTTTGTTGGTGTTCAGTTATTCCCATTTTGATGGAACATACCTAGGATACTGCCTACTAACTAAGCTCCCTATTCACAACAGTAATTGTGTAGTCACAGAGCCAGTGTGAGAGTGGCTGGCCCATCCCCCATCCACAGGGCATATGGATCACTTCGTCCATCAACGGCTGTCCCCCATCGACTAGTCAAAACACCAAACACTTTGGCACATGCTCTCCACAAACATTGACATGAAGAGAAATTCAAACTGATGTTGTCTTGTCAGCAGTTTTCAGAATTCAGACTTTTGTTGGTGTTGGGGGTGGTGGGGATGGGGGAAGGGGAAGTAGATGATGACTAATGAGATTGAGAAGAAGCAAGGTGAAATGACGTACTGGTCTGAGATTGTATGATAGGACCAGACTTGTTGTTTCCTTTGTAATATAAAGAGGGAGAAAGCCACCTCCTGCAGTGTTGGTTCAGAGATGCAAGAAACACTCTCACACCAATTAGTGGATGAAGTTAAAGTCTGTGGTATCAGTCGTCCTGTTTGAGTCCCTAGCGTATTCAACAACACTGAGTAGGAAGGGCTGAAAAATGTCACAGATATATGTGTGTTTATATATGTATATGTATATATAAATATATATATATATATATATATATATATATATATATATATATATATATATATATATATATATATATATATATATATGCGCCTTTGGAGAGAAACCAAACCTACAGTCATCCAGTACAAAACCTGCAAAGCTGTTGTTCTACCACTGCTTGTACTTGTTTCTGTTTTTTTTCCCTTCATCTTTTTTTAATAATTATTTTTTAAATTGATTGTCTGATTGTTCTTTTATGTTTCATCATTCTAGAAATGGAGCACTGAATGTTTACACTGGCCAGAGTCAATGTGGGCAGCGGGTTTTGTTTACTCTGGCCAAAGTCAGTGTGGACAGTGGTGTTGTTTACCCTCGCCAGAGTCAATGTGGGCAGTGGTGTTGTTGACAGCTGGACCTGACCCAGCCGCTGGACACTCAGGGCCCCTTCGATGCCATAGTGCACAAGGTCACTGACATCCTGGCCAAGGCAGACAGCGGTAATGCCGTGGCGCGCACCAGTACATCCAAAATATACAGGTAAGTAGAGGAGCAGGTCTGCTGGGGTGTGTGTGTGTGTGTGTGTGTGTTTGTGTGTGTGTGTGTTTGGCGCACACAAGCACCTGTATACATGTATTGTACACGTGTGTGTGTGTGAGAGAAACAGACAGAGTGTGGCGCATGTGCATATATCCATGTGTATTCATATCATCACCAAGGTATGTGTGTATACATGTATGAGTGAGTGGTGGTGCATGGTTTGTGTTTGTATATGAAATGAGTATGTATGCATCTCGTGTGTGTGTGTGTGTGTGTGTGTGTGTGTGTGTGTGTGTGTGTGTGTGTGTGCACAGGCCCATCCTTTCAGAGAATATTTTCTTTCAGTTCCAAGTCTGAAGAAGGGGTTGCTTCTGCTGCTTACTGCTTGACAGCTTCTTCTCACAAATGTTCAAAACATATTCCTTCGGACAACTCCATCTACACTGCTGAGCACACAGTGTTGGTACTGGCACATAAATTGATCTTTAAAATCAAAACATAATATCCCATTCTCTCTGTTCCCCTATCATCTTTAAGAAAAAAACAAAAAAAAAAAAAAACAGGAGACCATTTTAGGCCACAACCTCAACTTCTGAATTTGTTTGACCTGTACACCTCTTTACTATCCAGAGGTTACAACAAAGTTTTTGCTTAGATTCCTGGTCACATTTGCATTATAGGCAACGAGGTGGCTGATCAATTTGCCAAGATTACCTGCACCTTGATGCATACATTCCATCACACAGATACATACGTGTGCACATGTACACACACACATAGACACACGCACGCACGCATGCATGCACATACTCTCACACACCACATACACACACATGCACACACACACACACACACACACACACACACACACACACACACACACACACACACACATTCTCACTCACTCTCTCTCTCTCTCACTCTGTCTTGTACTGTAGTTTATATAACAAATCATCATTTTGTGTTTGTGTGTGGCTGCCAAAATTTATTGTCAGCCATGCCCCCATGGATGGCATCCCTTCCTTTTTCTATTATGGCCTCAGGTTCACCCGCCATCTCTCTCTTGCTCTCTCGCTCTCTGTCACTCTCGCTCTCTCTCTCCCTCTCTCTTTGTCTTAGCCTCTGTGGCTGTTTTCTCAGTCCCTCTCTGTCTGTTTGTCCTTCTCTGTCTCTTTTCTCTCTCTCTCTCCCTCTCTGTCTCTCTCTCTCTCTCTGTCTCTCTCTCTGTCTCTGTCTTTTTCTCTGTCCCTCTCTCTCTCTCTCTCTCTCTCTCTCTCTCTCTCTCTCTTCTCTCTCTCTCTCTCTATCTCTTGTCTCTGTGTACAGATGCTGTAGTTTCTGTACGCTGAAGTTTTATGAAATGAAAACAAAATTGAAAGTCGTGTAAAAAGGTGCCACTGGCTGTTTTGTTTCTTTCATGTTTTGTAGCAACAAGTAATGAGGTATAGATTAAAAGAAGATGACAGTGTTCATAAAAGAAGTTCTAAGTTAAAATGTGTATATTCCACACACACACACACACACATTCATGCACTCATCTAGGCATACACACACGATTATTATTGAGATTTTCATAGCCCAAAGGAGAATGTAAATGTACAGATCATCATAAATCAAGTTAGAATGAAGATCATGAAACGTGACAGTTGGAGATTGAGATGCGTAGATCAAAGGGAGACTTTCAGAGTAATTCTAATTCTGTTCATGGTGTAATGTAAAGCAAGCAAACTGTGATGTCCAGGTGTTGGCTGATTAAATTGTTACAGAGAAAATTGCAGTGACAGTTTAGTTCAACAAAATATCTGTCCTCAAACTATCATGCTAATGCAAAGAAAAAAAAAAAAAGAAAGACAAACATTTCATACAAATTAATTTGCAGTGCCGTGCATTCTGGTTTCACTACATTACAAGAGTTCTTTCCCGGAGAATGAGACTTTTTTGTTATTGTTGTTTTTAATTTTATTATTTGTTTTAATTCATGCAAGAATCATGACAGAATGAAACTGTTTCACTTCAGTTCCTCAAAAGTATTCTCCCCCTGCTGTAAAACGCTTCTCCTGTCACATGATCAGTCGTGGGCTCTGTAGGCATCTCTTTTATGAAGAGGATGACCACATCGTGAAACATCTTCCAGAAGGCCATTTCTTTGAGATGAGGAAGGAACAAACGGTCATAGGAAGTTAGATCGGAGGTGCAGGCAGGATGTGGCTAATATAGCAAAGTTCTCTGCTGTAAGTTAGTCTTTCATAGGGAAACACTTAGGGAAGGTGCGATATCTTAAGTAAAGTAATTTTCCCTTATAATGTTTTGATTGAGAAACCATGTAAGCCCATTTCACTGCAGGCAGGAAGGAATCCCTTTAGAACCTGCCAGTTATCTTTTTTTCTGTGGTTTCTCCAGTACAACTTCACTTGTTAGAAAAGACTGTGTAACTTTCTAAACACAGTGACAACAGCAAGTGATTTGAAAAGACTGTGTGAAGAACTTTTTTTCTAGCAAAGTGTCAGTGATGAGCAAATTTGGGAGAGATGTCCACTTTTCAGGGTCCATGCCTTGTTTTGTAATTGTTTGGGTAGCTCCTACAGATGAACCCATTTTCCATCACCTGTGATGATTTGATCAAGGTGTTTGTGAGTCACAGCTCTTGCAACATGTGGGGAGCCCTTTTGAATATTCTGTCCTCAGCCTGTTGTTCACTGGTGTTGGAACATGCATGATTAATTGGGAAGACATTTTGGAGTAGCTAAGCTGCTTTGGTTATTATCAAGTAAACAGTTGATGAATTCATGTTCAAAGAATCAGCTATCTCATAAGGATCTCTTTTGATTTACACTTCATTTACCATTGAATTATTTTTTCCGCGCTTCTTTCCTCTGTACTCTTCAATAGATATGCAATGGACTGCGTGAGAAATGTTTCGCCCACCTGCACATTATGGCCTAAAGGTGCAGATGCTTGTTTAAAATGAACATGTCAAGAGTGTTATCATATGCTTGTTTTTCTGCGAGCAACACGTGATTCCATGAATGACTGATAATCAGCTGTAGACAGTGTTGTCATTTCTGTGTTTTTATGTTATGTCAATGTCTGTCACGTGGTCAGTTTCTTTACAAAATTTCTTTTTGCAAGAAGAATTGAAGATATGATGTAAATATCCTTTTGATCTGAATTGTTGTCACATGTTAGGTGAAAGTGTTAAATCACTTGCCCACATTGTGGGCCTGTGGTCAGTTTGAGCATCTTATGTCTCATTCTTCTGTACAATGGCCATGTAGTGTCATGGAAGTTTGTCAGGCAATGTTTGTTGCCAGTGTTCTGTTGCCAGTGTTATGCAGTGTTCCCAAATTCTGTTGAGGATGTGCCAAAAGATGGTGTTCTGTTTAAAACTGATAGTCAGGAATTCCTCTTGTGACATGCAGATCTACATTTGGCGCACTGATGTACATTTAATTTTAAAGAAATCCAACAAATGGAACATTCAGAGGCCATTGTTTAATTTTTTTTTGTAATGGTTGAAATGCTTTATTTTTTCCAGCATGCTGCAAGTCTGTGATTGCTAGTTTCGAATTTGTAGGTTTTAATGAAACGAAATGATAATGAAAAAGCTGAAATGCGTAGTGTCGGGGAATGACTGAATGACACAGTTCCAAGTTTTACAAGGACATGAAGCATTTCTGTCTCAAGGTGAGGTACAAAAGGGTTCCAGCTTCAGTCCGTTCTACCAGAAAGTGTGAATGAAATTCAGTTAGTAATACAAACAGAAGAGGAGATCTTGTGTTCATAAGGCTCAATTGATAAATTATTACTAGGTAAAAAAACAAATTAACTTGAAAGGACACAGAGGCTTTGTGCTCTTCAAGAACATCTTGCCTTGGAGGAAAGAAAAAAAAAAAACAAGAAGAAAGGAACAACAGCAACAACACTCACATGATGATCTTATAATTCATATTCTGAAGAAAATCCACATCCCTTCCCCTACCCTCATCCTAGTCTGTGCTAATATGGGGTATTTCATGTGTGTGTGTGTGTGTGTGTGTGTGTGTGTACATGTGTGGGCATATATATATGGTTGTTCTTTTTAAGTAATCGAGCACAATAAAGCAACACAGAATGAACAGTCTGTAAGGGAATATCAAAATGAATTTCAAAGCTGTTTTTTGGCAAGAAAAATGAAGGTTTGTTTAAGACAGCTTGAAAGGAAATCTTCACGTGTCAGGAAGATGTTTGAATGATGAATAAGAGGGTGAACATTTGTACTAGGGTGAAATGCTACATTTCCAGTCTCCAAAATTAATTCTGCTTGCAGGACTTGTCCACCTAGAGCATTTTAAACAGACACAGTGTACACAGAACAAGCCAGAAACCTGAGTTTATTCTGTGTGGCTCGTGTCTGCATATATGCTAGGTGAAGGAACACCACAGTTTTTTTTTTTAATTATAGGCCTGTAATTGTTTGACCGTGGCAACAGAAGTTACTTCCTTGTTTGAAAACGGTTAAGTTTTTTGTGTGTGTGGTGGTTTTGTTTTGTTTTGTTTTCATTGTTTTTACCTGACAGCGCTAAATTTGGATCCCAGCCAGATTATTAAAACCCACAAAATGGATAACAGACAGAGGGGTTCATGAATACCCCTAGGTATGAGTCAGCCAGGAATTCATTCCTGGAGGGCAACTGTGTATTTTCTTCTCCGCCACCCAGCCCTTCCTCCTGCCTCTGAGTGGTGTGCCAGTGCAGATGACATTCATTATTGCTGGGAGTTTAACATCAGGGAGGTGGAAAGGTTTTAACAGGAAAAAAAAAAAAGGTTTTAACAGAAAAAAAAAAAAGGAGGAAGAGAGAGGAGAAAGGAGGAAGAAGGGAACAAGATGGTCCCAAGCTTACACAGAGATGAGATACATCAGGGGTTAGATTTAACAAGTGAAGGGGGGGGAGGGAGAGAGAGAGAGAGAGAGAGAGAGAGAGAGAGAGAGAGAGAGAGAGAGAGAATGGTTATCTGTCTTTGTATTATCTTCTCATCTTGAGGCAACACGGAGGAGAGATAGTCTAGCTAATCATTGTAATATCTTCACATATTGAGACAACATGGAGGAGAGATGGTCTAACTGATCTTCATCATATCTTCACATATCGAGACAACATGGAGGAGAGATGGCCTAAATGATCTTCATCATATCTTCACATATCGAGACAACATGGAGGAGAGATGGTCTAAATGATCTTCATCATATCTTCACATATCGAGACAACATGGAGGAGAGATGGCCTAAATGATCTTCATCATATCTTCACATATCGAGACAACATGGAGGGGAGATGGTCTAAGTGATCTTTGTAATTTCTTCACATATTGAGACAACATGGAGGGGAGATAGTCTAAATGATCTTTGTAATTTCTTCACATATTGAGACAACTTGGAGGGGAATGGTCTAATGTTAGAAATGATCTTTGGAATATCTTCACATTTTGAGACAACAAGGAGAGATGGTGTGACGAATAGTGCTTTTTCTTAAGAAGTGAGAAGCTTCCAGCTGTGTTGTTGAAGTTTGCTAAATTTATTAACGATTCTAATGCAGGTCGATTGTAAGTGTGTGTGTGTGTGTGTGTGTGTGTGTGTGTGTGTGTGTGTGTGTGTAGGTTGGTTTTTCCTCCTCTTATTTCCAAAATGTGTCAGTAGTTTCAGAGAATATTGTAGAAATAGAATTTGTTTTGTATTCCATTAATGATATTGAACTGTTGTAGTAATGTATAATGATAATAATGAGAATAATCATTATGTGTGGTGCTAATCTTAAATCATAAGCCCTAAGTGCTTACAAATGCAGAAAAGGTTAAAGAAAACATAAATGAAACCAATAAGAAGATGAATATTGCAATAAGTACCATGCACCTACCAACAAGGGTGCATGTTGACACACACGTGCGCACACACACACACACACACACACACACGCACACATGCACACACACCACACACACACACACACACACACACACACACACACACACACACACACACACACACACACACACACACACAGACAATATCGCTGCAGATGCTTGCATATTGTGTCATTGTGATGGTTAGCCTTTTAATTTTTTTTTTCTATGTAAGGTTTATCTGTCTGTTCCCATGGGGTGATTACACACACACACACACACACACACACACACACACACACACTTTCACATGTGAGCTTATGTCGGAATGTAGTATTGATATTGATGCAATTTCGGAGGTTCCTATTGTTCCTCAAAATGCCCCCATGGGAGCATCTCGACGCAAAAAGTGATGATGAATATACTACTTTGAAGAAAGACGACAATGTAAATATTCTAGTAAATGAAGTTCGAGAACATCTCGAAAAAGACTTATCCAAATCATTCAAAAGTATTTACAGATGGTTCAGTAATGGAAACGTCTGACAGTGGTGCTGGATTCACTATACCATCCTTAAATGTGCAAAAGTCTTTCTATCTAGGCAGAGAATTTTCAATTTATACATCAGAGCTGTATGCAATTATGAAAGCTCTGAATTACATCTTATATGACACGCCAGTATCATTTTATAGTGTGTTATTTTGTGTTGATTCAAAATCAGTTTTACAATATTAGAACTGATCTTCTTTTTGAAATTAAGCATCTCTTACATTGTTTACTTTCCCGAGGTATAGCAGTTGATTTTTGCTGGGTTCCTTCACATTGTGGCTTAAAAGGGAATGAATTAGCAGACAAATTGGCAAAGCAGGGAGCTTGTACAATTTTTGAAACACCCTTCAACAAAGTCTTAAATTTTTTCTCCGCATCAATTGATCCAGCGATTGGAAAAGAATATGCTGAAGAAACATTTTAATGAGAAATTATTCGTTCTGCCATCATGTCCAAGGTATCTAGCCAGATTAATTCATAAATTACGGTTAAATACATGGAATACAAAATATTCACGAGGTATAGCGTGTATATGTCAGGAGAATATCTCAATTCGTCATCTTTTATTTGAATGCCCCTATACTAACCCCAGCTTATAAGGAGAAGAATATTTTTATAAATAATTCTGACAATGTTGATAGTGTGGTAAATAACCCTTGCTTTTTTTTATATTGCTTTGGTTATTGCTCAGTCCCCAGTTGCAAAACTATTGTGAAAAAAGACATTTGAGATATGTGTGTTAATAGTGATTTTTTTTTTTTTTTTTTTTTTTTTTTTTTTTTGGGGGGGGGGGGGGGGGGGGGGGGGAGGTGCTAATAGTACAATGGAATGTATATTGCAGTTTAAAGGTCTAAGATCATCTTGTGATGCTACAGGGAAAGTATAAGAATTAGGTGGCAGGCTGCCTGCAGGGATTTGGAGAATATGGGAGGGGTTGGAGCGCGCCAGGTTCAGATTTTACACAGAGAGGTATGTTGTGACAGTTGTAATGCAACACAACACAGTACAATATGTTGCATATTGTTATCATTTGAACAACAGTTTTTCAGGTTTGAGGATCAGGGAGTGGGGGAAAAATGCGTGAACAAGAAATGGTGATAAGGGGGGGGGGGGGGGGAGGGAAGAGGGACAAGTCATATAGGACTGACTTTGTATTTTTGACATTGTTGTGTCATTTCTGTGGAGGCGCAGATAATCATTACAGCAAACAGATAATAGTACATTTAGGCATTGTTTAACCTGAGCAAAGAGGTGGAGGACATAGAGAAACTGAGATTTGAAAGGGAGAATGGGAAAATAGAGAAGGAAGAAAATAGAAAAGTTCAACTTTTTTTTTTCAATTTCTCTAAATGCTGAGGCTGTGATTTGATAATGTGTTTAGTCACACATATATTTGTAATATGTGTTACTTTCTTAGCTGCCTGACTATCTTTTTATCTTTCTTCACATCTTGATATCTTTTACCTCAGTCCTAACTAAAAAAAGATAATACAGAGGGGAAGGATGGTTGATTGCAGTTCAAGAAATGATTAAACAAACCACTGAAACCTCTTGCAGGTCATATACCCTTGATCAAGACTTGTTCATCCATGCAGTCAGTGCATTTGTTGTGACCTGTTTTTTCTTCATGGCAAAGAAGCAGCCATTTTCATCCAGATTTTCTGTCCCCCACGCCTCTCAAATCAGGGGTGTATTTTGATAAATGTACATGACAACAACCTAATGTACCCAATCAAATACTGTTCATGAACAGCTGAAAGCGGAGGTGGCAGAGGCCAGTGGACTGAATGGAAGTAGGTGTTGTGGATTTGAAGGTTGAGGCTGCGATTCTGAGATTATAGTTAACTGATGAATTCAAGAAATAATCAGTCAGTTGATGTAAGTTTCAAATGAACTGATAAAGAATTCAAGAAATAAACACTTGATTAGCATCAGTTTCAAATGAACTAATAAAACCTAGCTTTTATTTTGATCTACTTGTGATGCACTGATTTTTGTGTGCATCGTAAATGACCTATTTAGAAGGTTCTGATTATTGTTTGACTATTTCTGACAGTTGAAACGTAACTGGATCTGTGAGAAACAGGCTGGGTCTCTGTAGAAAGTGGGTTAAGACTCAGGTCAGGTGGCAGTTTGCAAACCCACTTTGCTTGTTATGCAAGCGCACACACGCACGTACACACACACACACACACACACACACACACACACACACACACACACACACACACACACACACACACACACAATGCACACACCAACACTTATACACACATGCGCACATACAAATACCACACAAAAACACACTCACAGAGGTGCATGCACGCACATGTGTGCACACGAACGCACATGCACACACTCACACACATACATACACACACACGCACACACACACACACACACACACACACACACACACACACACACACACACACACACAATGCACACACAAACACTTATACACACACGCGTACATACAAACACACACACACACAAGCACACTCACAGAGGCGTATGCACACGCATGTGTGCACATGAATGCGCAAGCACACACATACACTCTCTCTCTCTCTCTCTCTCTCTCTCTCTCTCTCTCTCGTACACACACACACACACACACACACACACACACACACACACACACACTTGCCAATCACTCTCACACACTGGCACATGCACTCACTCACACACACACACACACACACACACACACACACACACACACACACACACACACACACACACAGAGATTGTCCATTCAGTATATCAGATATATAGTAGAGCCCCCTTAAGTCCTCTTATCGGGGGGGGGGGGGGGTATGGGGGGGGAGACATACAGGTAACTTAAGTTCTAAGATTGAAGTTTTTCCACCTTTTTTTCAGCAGGGTGACTTGTCCAGCTGACATTTATTATGTGTGACAAATTGATGTTATTGAAAACCGCTGCCACCCAATGGCACCTGCAGGTGGAAATACCTGCCAGAGTTCTCTCATGTTCTTTTGTGTTAGCAGCTCTCTTCAATCCAAGTTCACTCCTCCTCCTAAAATGTGTCTGTCTGTCATTCTTCTGAACCTACTCGCATGTGAACCTGTTTTTGTGTTTGTGTTTTTCTTCCTGTTTTTTTTTTTTTTTTTTTTCCATCATACATGAACACAAGCTTCATGTAGGACTGAAAAAAGAAAAATGAGGATCAATCACTTGATGGCAGAATATCTGAATTGTCACCATCACTAGGTGAGAGGAAAAGAAAGAGGCCAA
The DNA here is from genome assembly GCA_016801955.1 of Conus betulinus. Taxonomy (NCBI): domain Eukaryota; kingdom Metazoa; phylum Mollusca; class Gastropoda; order Neogastropoda; family Conidae; genus Conus; species Conus betulinus. The sequence continues at coordinate 160,691 of JADBJO010000290.1, forward strand.
CTCCACTGCTGTGACCGTTGTTGGTGGTAATGTGTAAGGTAAAAAACCGTAGGTGGTTGATTGATCTGGAAGTTTAGTCAGTTTAAAATAGCTGGAGCTAAAACCCGTTTTCCTTGGCTGCTGTTTGGTTCCTGGCTGCAGCGTTGTAGAGGCGGCAGGTGGTTTTCACTGTGTGGCTTACTCAGCATTTCAAGTGCTGAAAGGATTTGAAAGAAAAATCCTGCATTGATGGATTCAGCATCACTGATGTCTTTTGCAGCGGCACCCCTAAAATTCCCCTACCCTCAGCCCATTCACCCCCTGTCCGCATTCCCTACCTTTTTCCCACAAGAGTTTTTTTATAAGTAAGGATCCTACATCTGTACGGCATGCGGGGGTTTGTGGATGAAAATACATTAGCTTGTCAGTGCTGTAATCTGATATTTAAAATCAGTTTTGTATAAAGACTCAATTCTCATCGATCACTGGGAGATCTTGTCACTCTTTTTCACTCCTCCTGTTTTTTTGTTTTTGTTTTTCCCCTATTCACCACACTGAAATTTAAGAACACAGCTGAATTGGTAGAATATTGCTGTGAACTTATCTCTCAGTCATATATTCATGATTTGTTACTTATGTTTGTCATAGATGAACAAAAGTCAGTTGACAACATGATCGTGTTTTCAATGTAGCCGTGTTTAAATGATCATCATCAATATGTGGGTGTCCTCCGAAGATGGAATATAGCTGCCTGTGTTGTGAGGTGACCACAAACGACCATACCTGCATTGTGAAATGCACTCATGTACCTTACTGTTGTTGTTGATGTTGTGTATAACTACTGCATGACCACCAGAGTGATGAATGGGGAATACAAACAACAACCCCACAAAGGTGGATGGTGTGGTGCCAACAGTCATGTGATGAAAAAAAGTATGGGTCTTTATATTCATTGACCAAAAGAAGTTTAACTGCCGCTGTCACCAAAGTGTACAGAATTTCTTGTGAATCATATTTCCAGGCTATGAAATTAAGCTTGTTAATTAATGTTATATAGAATGATGAAATACGAAAGGAAAAGCAGAGACACACCAGGGTTTTGTGGATGTGTTTGTAGACCCACGTATGTATTGTACATTAGTGTGTGTATGTGAGGGGGGTGGGGGGTGGGGGCATGCATGTGAGAGTGCGTATGTGTGTGCATGCATGCATATGTTTGTCTTTTTTTTTTTTTTTTTTTTTGACTGCTTAGTAGATTATGCGGTGTGATCAATAATTATCTGTATATCTTTAGTACTTTAAGAAAATACATGACGAATTCAAGTCAGGTATATCAGTTAACCCAGATAACTGTTTAGAGCTGAGAATCCAAACATTCGCATAGTTGCTGTCCTAGCAGGTCATTGCCAGTAAGTAACCCAGTGTGAGACAGTAGTGGTTTGATCTTTGGCAGGGCTATGCAGATCGGCACCCAGAGTGTGTGCTGCTGGATCCGCTGGAAAGCACCCGCCGCCTGCTGGATAGATACAAACAGTACCAGCAAGTCTGCACCTGTGACCTGGTCTGCAAAGGTACCTGTGTGTGTGTGTGTGTGTGTGTGTGTGTGTGTGTGTGTGTGTGTGTGTGTGTGTGTGAGTGATGGACATGCACTTATAGAAAGAAGCCATTTAACATGCCTTCGTGTGTATCCACAAGGATGCGGACCTGCAAATACACGCGACTTTTATTTGGCGCATGTGCACGCATATACAGATATTATGTCTGAACAGTTGGATTAGATGCTGTTTGTAGCAAGTGCTTTTTGAACTAGAAGAAGTATTTATTTTTTTTG
>JADBJO010000290.1:165000-265000 GCA_016801955.1 Conus betulinus
TTGTGAAAATTGACTCGTCGGTTTTGTATTGTGTGATAAATCAGCTTGTCATTGCACCTGTTTTGTTTTGTGTGCGTTTATTTTTATTTTGGTTTATCTCCTTATTTTTGCTGTTTTTCTGATGGATAACACTGTTGTCCGTTTGAGAACATGTGAAACACATGTGTTCCCCAGGGATGACGGCAGCAGTAACTGATTCCCTATTTAACACTGATTTCTAAACGATAATAACTATTTTCCTCTTATGAACAAGTATTGTTGGCTCCTGATATGACTATGCTCCTATATCAGGTCCAGATGTGTTCTTCAAAATAACAACAGTTCTGGTGGTTTTTTTTTTTTTGTTTTTTGTTTTTTTTTTTGCTTCCACCAAGGAGTTAACGAACAAGAAGGGTAACGCCCATAATTCCAAACGAATGCTGCTTACGACACTGAATCACCTTGCACAAATGACAACACAGAGCACACAAAACAAACAAGGAGAAGAAAAAAAGAAATACGTATGTAACATATGATTTTAGTTCATGAAAGTACAACGTAAAACAGCACCAAGCATGACCATTATTTTATTACCTGTAGAGGAAGAGCAACTCCTCCAATCTGTGCCCATAATTACTGTTCCTGATGGAAGAAATAGGTATTGCCATTTGTGCTAGGCGATTCAGCGTCGTAAGCAACATTCATTTGGAGTTATGGGCATCTATGTAGCTCATCATGGGAGCAAGAGCTACCCTACTTGTTTGTTAATTACTGTTGACTGTTCCTAGTCTCATTTAAGATTTCCTTCCACCAGTGATATTACATTTTTCACTTGTGTCTGTTAGCGGGTATTTTCATCAGCAAGAATGTGCAAAGCCTACTGAGCCTTTTTTTAAATAAATCTTTTGCAGTACGGACTGTTAAATATTGGTGTGGGTGTGGATGAGTCCAGGTTCATTCAGAAAATTGAAATTGTGCAGGAAGTGAGTTGGAGTGGTTGAGTTTTAGGTCCTCACAGCAAGCTTTTAGGGACAAGTTTGTCACACAGCAAGCTGCAGGAAGCCAGTCGTTAGTCCAGATCAAGAGTTTCTTCCCCAAAGAGCAGGTCAAGGATCCGTTCACTTTATTGATAAGATCATTACAAACTTTTTCTTCTTTTTTTTTTTTTTTTTTTTTTTAACTTTTTTAAAAAATTTGCATTCAGTAACATGAAACACAAACATAAAAAAAAAAAAAAAAAAAACAAAAGGGCATTGTACATCAAAAGTCGAAAAAATAATTATTTAAACAGCCAGAGGCAAGAAATGGAAATGGAAAATGAGGTAAGAGAGAGAATCATTACAAACTTTCTGTTGGACATTGACACAATGACGTTACATTTATGAATTCCTTACTATCTACAAGCTAGTATATTTTCATAGAAATGTAAAATCATTTAGTGATATATAAATGATGATATTCTGTGTTTTGCATGCTCTGTAGTATAGAAGACAGTCCATGGGGTGCAATCCTCCAATCTGTGCCTGTAATTACTCCCCAGACGGAAAAAAAATAGCTTTGATACCTGAACTGACTCAAAGGGCAGCACCTAAAATTCGTTTGACTTTGGTGAGCTTCCAAGAGCCCATGTAGTTAAAGTTTGTTAATATGAATAATCATTTATCAAACAAGACTTTCTGCTTGGACTGTAACAGGCAGTAAAAGAATTGTCCTTAAAACTGCTTTACATGGTATTTTTATGAATTAAAAATCATGTATGACATACATATTTGTTTTTAAAAAAAAAAGTGCAAAATCATGATGTGAAACATGCAAACTGTTCATACATTGTACACACACAGATATGTTCACAAGGGACTGTATGCTTGAGGAGCAACAGGACAACACTGACTGTAGCCATATATGGGGGAGTAACGAGAAGAATGGGATTAATTTTACACTGGAGATCGAAGATGAGGCAGGAAAAAAAAAACGCACACATACACATAGAGAGAGATTGATGAAGGCTGCAGCTGAATGGCCTCGGAAGAGCGTCACACTTCATTTCAGCACAATACAGTTGGGCCGTCGTCTTGGCCCCTGGCGCCCCACCCCCCACCCCAATCAAAACTAAACCAAGAAAACCCTGCCTCCACTCAGACCCTGGGTGACGCTGTTGACAAAGGGAGCTCTTTGTGCAAGTTATTATGCATAAGTGTCATCTGCTGGCTTTTCATACCTTTTAAAGAGTAAAGAAGCTCCATGGTGCATTTCATGTCATGCATCACTCACAATGAAACTTATTCTTTAGAGTGTTGGGACTTGCATGACGTGAGACATAAACATTTTACAGCAGACTCCATGAAAACCTTGTTCAGAGATGTTCCACTGATCTGATCTTTGAATTTCTGAGGGAGATTTAACATTTTTCATCTGATCTGATAATTTTACAGTGGATGTATTTTTAACAGAATTTCGGGTGTGTTTTTAGAAGATGTATTTTAAAGGTTGTGTGAATGAATGACTTGTGAGTTGACCTCAGTGCAGTGACAACCTGATATCGCCCTTGCGGTCAGCTGGGCAATAAGCAACATTACCTTACCTTACCTTACCTTACCTTACCCATCTGCTGGCTTCAAGGAATTAAAAGCAGGCAAAGGGAAATCACTCTGCATGGCTTTGTTTTTCCACAGAATTAAAACCAAAAAAAAAACAAAAAAAAAAGCGTGGAAAGAGAAGGTAATGTTGGCAGCCTGCCATATGCAAAAATGTGCAAATTTGACTGGTCTGACAAAAAGTAAGAACAAAATATATGCAATAACAAAAAGTGAAAATGGCAAATCATTTTCTAGACAGCTTAACAACAGGGAAAATTTTCATGGCCTCTTTGAGTGCACTCCAGTACAATAATCAAACTAATGCTGAATATAAGGTTTATCTATAGCTGGCCAGCTAGCTGCTTGGAAGAAATGCTTTTCATCACCCCTGAACATATTGGTTCGAAGGGGAAAAAAAAAGCGCAATAGATCACTAACGTTCCTGTTGAGACCAAGCTTTAAGTGTGCTCTACAATCAACACTCATTTACACAACTGGTTGCCCACCTGGGTAGTGACGACTGAAGAGCTGCCAGCTGGCACTTCATTCAGTTGTTTTCCAGTGTCATCCAGTCCATATCGTTCACTCATTTCCTTAGTTCATTCATTCTTTCCATTTCTCACGCAGGGTGCTTGTGTTATGTGTAACGTATCATCCATACAATGACGAGACTGTTTTTTCTCTTCCAAAAGTTGGTGATGGGATTTTACATGTGTGCAGGATGTTATGTGCATGTTCACACACAGAATCTTGGTTTATAGTCTCATTCGAAGGACTGTATGGGAAATGGAGTCAAAACCAATACTAACTCTGAGGGAAAAAAAAAACATGTACCGAAATGGCCGGACGGAGATTCAAACCCGCAACCCCAGGATCACCAAGATTACGAGTCTGGCGCTCAACCACTGAGCTATTCCAGCCCCACTTGTCATGGCTGAAACGATAGCGTTAGGGTGGGCTTCTCCTCTCCTTTTAAAGATTATGTGGTGTCTTCCAGATCTGTCTGCAGTGTTTTTTGCCTGTGTTTCATGTTGACAGACTCCCGTGTGATCATTCCAACCTTTGTGGAGCTGACCACGAGCGACGTGGAAGCAAACAAAGTCAAGTTGGCGGAGGCCGGTGTTACCTTTCCCATAGGTCAGTATTAGGACCTTATGAGTATGGCCACACAGTGTGGTCATGAATTTAAGGGGGGGGGCGGGTCATTGATTGTGATGGTAAATGTAGGTGATTTGCTGCTGTCAACTCATACAAGGTTTGATATAATAGATTTTACAGTGAGTAAAGAGATGTATTCATGAGAAATTCTTCTACTTCATTTGATTTTTTCTACTTTCCTAATGCATACATACACTTTCACATTCTCACACACACACACACACACACACACACACACACACACACACACACACACACACACACACACACACACTCACACGCACACACACACACACACACACATATACACGCTGCACACGTACGTACACACACACACACACACACACACACACACACATACACACAGGCACACACACACACACACACACACACACACACACTTGGCTCTTCTTTTTTTTTTTTTTTTTTTTTTTTTTTTTTGTCTAATATCACTTAAAGTGAAGAGAGAGACATTAAACGAAAAGAACGAACGAACACACTCTCTCTCTCTCTCTCTCTCTCTCTCTCTCTCTCTCTCTCTCTCTCTCTCTCTCTCTCTCTCTCTCTCTCTCTCTCTTACGCATGCACGCAGAAACACAAATAAGCTAGAGATAGCTTCCATGGCTAACCAAGCATCTTTTTACACCTCTTTCAGGGCCAGTCTTACATGAGGAAGCTAATTCTTTTTAGAGTTAGAGAGAATCCAGTCTTTGAATAGTTTTGCACCTCAGACAGGATTCAGCGCGGTAGTGCAGGATGTTTGAAATAAAACGAAAACATGGGAAGATGTATGTGGGAGGTGTTCTAGGTAAAATAGAAGAACAGTGTATGCCTGCTTCATTCTACAAGCTGTTTATGTCTCACAGTCATCATGTTTTAGATCATGTTCACGGAAGTGAATAATTTTTCGGAGCTGAAAATTTGATAACGTATGGGGACTGGACACTCCAGCACAGGCAAATGAATGAAATATTTATTTATATAGCATTTTTTTTTTTTTTTTTTTTTTTTTTTAGTATGGTAATGTTACTTCTTCAGAACACATTATTATTTGTCTGTCTTTTGCCTTTTTCAGTTGTGAAGCCTATTCTGTCCCATGGTTCAAAGTTAGCACATGAGGTGAGGGGTTTTTTGTTTTGTTTTGTTTTGTTTTTGATTGAATGTTGGAAAAAACTGCTATACACACACTCACATAAAACATTTACACTCACGCATATGCACGTACTCATGCTCCAAAAGATATAGATGCTGGCAGACACACACACACACACACACACACACACACACACACACACACACACACACACACACATAAACTTACAGACACACACACCTGCAAACACACACACACAGAGCCACTCACTCACTCACTCACTCTCACACATATGCAGCCACGCATACACACAAGCATGTTCTTAAAGAAGTATACTAGTTTTAGCACATACGCATGCATGGACACGTGCACGCATGCACACATGCTCACGCTCACATGCATGCACGCGCACACACACACACTCACTCTCTCTCTCTCTCTCTCTCTCTCTCTCTCTCTCTCTCTCTCTCAGTGTATTTGACACACAAATATTCTCTATGAATGATCCACATACAAACATTCACATGCATGCACAAGGACTCGCACATACACCAAAATGAATAGCACCAGACAAACCAAAACATGAAAATATGACACATTTGCATGTGCTAGCATGCACACATGCATGCATGCAAGCACGCTCGCATGCAGCATGCATGCACGCAGGTATGCACAAATGCATGCATGCATGCATGTATGGTTATCCAAGTGTGTATGTGGATCAAGTGTAGGTGAGTGAATGTTCTTAGCTGCATATTAAACATTGCTGTGAAAATTGTGAATTTTTTTAATATTTTCTTTATTCCCAGATGGCCATCATCTTCAATGAAGAAAGCCTTCGGGATGTGGAAGTACCGTGTGTCGCTCAGTCCTTCCTGAATCACAATGCACTGCTGTACAAAATCTTTGTGGTCGGCAATCGGCAGTTTGTGTTCAGCGACCTTCCTTGAAAAACCTGTATCCGGGAAGTGAGTGTTTTGTGGTGTGCGATAAGCCTACGCTCACAGCAGAGACTTATCCTCGCAGAAGTCCCAAATGGAACACTTTATGTTTATTTTCAGCACTTTTGTCAATTAATCACAAACATGTGTATTATGATGAATGAATGCACTGAGTTCAAAATCCACCACAGAGAAAGAATATTTAGAAAGACAGTAAGATTTTTGTAATCAAACACAGTAATGCAACCTCCCTTTGCCAGTGAATGAATGCATGCCACAGTGTCATCTGCTTGTCATGCATTCAATGAGAACTGGGTCGGCGCTTCAGGGCTCTGCTGATAGCAAGCACTATCTGGAACTGGCTTTGTGATGAACAAACTGTGCCATGTGCGGGGCAGTAGGAAAGAAGTAGGCTACCTGCTGGGAGTGTGCATTGCTGTTAGCATAAGTCCAGTTGTGAGCATAGGCCCATCACAGTGGTGTAGCATGTTTTTGTTTTGGATGGATCCTTTTTCCCCAGATTTTCTGTGTGACCAGTTGCCTTGATTCTCAATGTCTACTGTGCAATCGTGCTGTGTGTGAGAAGGTTTTCAGGTGGGAACTGAAGTAAGGAATTGAGACATTCACTTATTTGTTTCTGTTTGGTGATGTTGGGAGACGATTGTGGTTGACAGAGGACCGATGGACCATGTTAGTCCATTTGGAAAATACTGTGAGGGAAAGAATTGTAACTGTAAGGCTTTGTGTGTGTGTGTGTGTGTGTGTGTGTGTGTGTGTGTGTGTGTGTGTGTGTGTGTGTGTGTGTGTGTGTGTGAGAAGAATAAAAGACTTTCAACATTTGCCAAATTCCTTGATATTTAGTCCTTGATATGCATGTATGTACCGCATTAAAATAGACTTATCCATTTTCTGGCTTTTCAACATTTTCTGGCTTTCCACAGATTTTCATTTGTTTATTTTTCTCATGTGCATACTTCACACTACTATGATATTTTCTTTTTATTAAGCATGCATAACTTACAGTTTGCTGTACAATTACAAAGCAAAATATTTTGAAACAAAAAACTTTCTTGAGAAGATGCTCCAAACATTAAAGTGATTGCTAGCTCTGAATGTGGAATTTCCTCAGGCATAAAGCTTAACATCATGTCAGCGATAAATGATGTTAATGATCAAAGAATGGGATATGTATTTATATAGATAGATAGATATAGTGATATACTGTGTGTGTGTGTGTGTGTTTTTCAGATCAGGCTACCATATTTTTTGACACACAGGAAGTTTCGAAACCTGGCTCCTCTCACCCTTTAAACGAGGTAATTTTTGTTTGAAGGTGTATGTGTATGTGCACAAAAAAACTGGTTATTTCATACAGCATAAGTGAAACGCCGATATCTCTGGAACTAAAACAACCAATTCTCATGCTTTTTTGTGTAATGAAGGAGATACACTGTATTTTTTATTGTAGTATAACATTTTAGTAATGGTTAGTCAACAGCAATTTCCAGTTTTTAGTAATTTCAAGTGCGAAAAAAAGCAAAATAATAAAATGAATGTTATCTTTCTTCTCAACATTGACTCTGAAAAAAAGAAGGAAGAAAGCATGCCAACAAACACTCAAATAGGGAGGAAAAATACTCCACTCACAGTTGAAGACCAGAAAGACATGGTGTATCCAACAGGAAAATGGAAGAAACAGCCATAAACCCCAACTACTCTGATAGCAGGGAACACGCACACACACACACACACACACACACACACACACACAATGCCTAACTGGTACACATGAAAGAAAGAAAAAGGAAAACACACACACACACACACACACACACACACACACACACACACACACACACACACACACACACACACACACACACATCCCTTTCACTCTCACTGTTGAAAGCAATATTTTTGTTTATGAAGACAAAGTCATTCACGTGCCTGTTGTTCTCTGAACCCTGGAGAGTCGTTCAAACTGATCATAAGTCCCACTCAAACACGTCTCTGCTGCTCACCTCTGACACATGTCAGTCGGCCATGCCCCCTTCAACTTCAACCTGCAAGCTAGCTGTGTGTGAAGTTCATTGCCTTTTACAAGTCTTACCTCGCCCTTTCACATAGACTTTCAACAGTCAGTCAGTGCTGGTTGGCTCAGTGGCAAAACACTGGGTACATGTGGTGAGCCAGTGTCTAGTCGATCTCTCGTGTGCTCGTCTCTGCCCACCACTTGGCCATGGTCGAATGCCTCACTTTGCAGCAATTCGCTCAAAATTGCGCTATCCCATAGTGTCTCCTTGTGACTATTTGGGTCTTCTTCATCTGAATCAGGATCAACTGACCATGAATTCAATATTTCCAGTACCTGATCTGTGGTAAGTGTACGGCAAGGTCGAGTTGTGAAGAGCTTGGTTGTGACATAGAATGAAAAAACAATCAGAATAAAATTTAAAATGAAAAAACGAACAGCGCTCTGACGAAGCAAGTGGCTATAAGCACAGGTCATGCCTTGCCCCAGCTGTGACGTTTATCGCTGGCTTTCTAGCTCATCAGCTTGGAAAGTGAGAGTATGGGAGTTAGGTAACCCTAGTTGGTCACTGAACGGCGACGTCGGCAGTAAGCCATGTTGTCGCCGAATGGCGACGGCGGCGGCGTAAGGGTTAATGTGTGTTTGTTATGTATATATGTGCATGTTTGTTTTGTTTGTTTGTTTGTTTTTTTTTGAATGGTCCCATGAATCTGTGATCCCCATTGTTATTCTGTGATATTTAATGATTAATAAAAACAACTTAAGCTGCAGTACAGAACACTTTTATATATATATATATATATGTGTATGTATGTATGTGTATATATATATATATATATATATATTTTTGTTTGTTTTAAGAAGAAATGCTGAGTCATGGGCCATCTACCCGAATTCTGAGTCATGAGGCATGTACCCCCTTTTCTAACTCCATGTTTTTCTCGGTCTTATGAGTTATAACCATAATCATGTTACAGTTTTCTCTCCTTTTTTTTTTTTCAAAGAATCAGCACTTTTTGTTTTTCAGGATATGTGTGTTGGTAAATGGTAGTTTTGACACGTTAAGTGATTCTGAAACTGTTGTATGAAATTGATGATATATCTCCTGCCAGTCTCCTGTACAGGAATCAATCACCCAGTGGATGACTTGCGCATGAAATGAACTTTCACCCAGTGGAAGCCTATGCTTGGAATGAACTGTCACTCAACAGAAGACCTATAGGTGGAATAAACTATCACCCTGTGGAAGAATATCAAGGGTCAACAGAAATTAAAGGAAAAGGGGAAAAAGCTGCCAGGCAGAACCAGTTACTATGGTGATCCCTTTCTATGGTATTGTAAGTTCCAAACGACAAGGTGTTTGTAGTGTGAATCATGACCTATTGACGCCAACCTGCTCCCTTTTGCTTCCAGACAGTGAGATTCCAGTTATCCCAACCAGTGCAGTTATCACTGAAAATTAAGAGTTCTAGGTGTATGCAATACAACCAGTCTCTGCTCTTGCTCACACTTAAAAAGCAAGTTTTTGTGACTTCACTCTGTCTTTTTTTTTTTAATAGTTTTAAGCAGTATCACAAATGCACTCACTTACTTTTAGAGTGAGAATATAATTATACTGGTATATATAAAACTCAAAGCAGCAATTCCTCATAACACCATTTTTCATGTCGCTTTGTTTTGGCTTGAACTCAGAGTGAAAAGGTAACATTGTTTTCATGGTTTTGTAGCTTGATGTAGACAGCATAGACGAACCATTGCTAAAACTCAGATTGAAAAGGTAACATTGTGTTGGTTTTGTAGATTGATGTAGACAGCATAGAGGATAGGCAACATTGTGTTGATGGTTTTGTAGATTGATGTAGACAGCATAGAGGAGCCATTGGCTAAAAGTCAGATTGAAAAGGTATCATTGTGTTGATTAGTTTTGTAGATCGATGTAGACAGCATACAGGAGCCATTGGCCTAAAACTCAGATGGAAAAGGTAACATTGTTTCGATGGTTTTGTCAGTCGATGTATACAGCATAGAAAAGGGTAACATTGTGTTCGATGGTTTTGTCAGTCGATGTATACAGCATAGAAAAGGTAACATTGTATTGATGGTTTTTGTAGATCGATGTAGACAGCATACAGGAGCCACTGATCAAGCCAGACTGGCAGCTGCTGGAACAACTGGGGGCATGCATCAGCCGTGCCATGGACATGTGTTTGATTGGCATTGACGTCATCATCGACTGCCAGACACAGCAGTATGCTATTATTGACATCAACTCTTTCCCAGGTAGTGTTCCCTGTTGTTGATGTTAAGCATATTTAGAACTGGACTTTCATTTGTCTTGTCTCATGCAGTATATGAATTATGAAGATCAGTAACTTTTTAAGGTGCACTGTTTGTTCTTTTCCTTTAACAAAAAACTTACATCCAATCTTTACACAAAATTGAAGAATGATGGTTTACGTTGAAGTGTGTGAAATATGTGTATACCAAATTTAATTGAAAGGATGACTGCCCTCCCTCCATCCATCTTTAAAGTATCCCCAAGTTGGAGAAAAATACTTCTTTTCTGTATGCTTTCAAAATTCTAGAGAAATATTGAATTTTATGTTTCAGTTACTTGGTTGCATTTCAGTTACCTTTGAAAGCCTTGAAGGCACGTCAGATCGAAAAGCATTGAAAAATTAACATTTTCAGCCATCTTCGTGATGTTGGCTGCGGTGTCCCCAGTACTGTCATGACATTGGCTGAGCCTTTGGGAGGGGAGCTAATGCTGTGAAAATCATGCAGTCAGGCCGAACGATGGTTTCCTTCAGGATGTGATAGTTGAAGTGTCCTCAGTGTGTTCCCTTCTTGGGGAACTGCGTAGTGCTCAAAGAGATATCCCAATGAGAAGGAAAGCTGATCTTTTTCAATAGGTCATCCATTGAAAAATACCTAGATATTTGTTTTTGTTTTTACCCGATTAAAAAAAGAAAAACTATGCAAAGCCTTCCAAGACTAAAGGATTAATTACCAACACTTTCGTATATGCTGTTCATTACAACAGTTTATATTTGTATGTATTGTCGATGCGTGTGAGTGTATGAAGTTTGCTAGAAGGAAGTGAGATGTCAGATGATTTTTTTTTTTTTTTTTACATGGCTACCATAATCATGGTTTCACAAAGATCAGCGAGTTGTCTTTGCACAATGGAAGATTGGAACAGAAGTATCAATCTCTCAGAGTTATCTGTTATGCAGTTTTTGTTACACTCAAAGTGTTTGGTAGTGTACTTTGTTGGTCTCCAGAAACCAAATGAAGAAGTGATCAAAATGGAGTTTTTAAGATGACAATATCCAGGATTGAAAAAATAGCAGGATGAAACCTGCTCTAAAACAAAAGCGAAAATAAAAGACTGTGGGAATGACAAAAGCTGTAAAGTAGGGGTTGAAATAGAAAAAAGAGGGTGTGTGTGGGATGGCAACTATTGCCCCACAGACACCGCTAAATAATGTTCCACTGATGGTTTATAATACAACTTCATAACTATGGATCAGCTTGTCCACTATTGCCAAGTAACTATCAGTCCATGGGAATCATTTGAGAAGGCTTGAGCCTTACGATGCCTTATTTTGAACTGTCTGCTCTCGTGTTTTAGGTGACTGCTTGGGGGTATGGTTTGTTTCAAAAAAAAAAAAAAAAAAAAGATTTTTTTGTGTGCTTCATATCAAATGTGACAATAAATGATGGTAATAAAGTCCATTAAGTAGGATTATGGATGTTTTAATGGCCTAGTCAAAAGAATGAATAATGGCGACTCATGACAGAGTGTGGACTGTACAATTAATTTATTTGAAATTGCTTCAGATTAAATAAAGGAAAGTGTGTTATGTGTGACCAGAAAGTGGGGTGTTAGAATCAATGTACAGATCAGTTCAGGATTTTCTAATTAAAGGTTAATTACCACAGTCATCATGACAAACAGCAGCATACAAAGACACATTTGCATTGCACAATATATTGACTACTGTGTTGTTGTACAAAAGTTTTATGCATTTTAAGATTGGCAGTTTTTGGGGGATGACTTTTTTTTTTTTTTTTTTTTTTTTTTAAAGAGTTTCCCAGTGTCATTGGTTAACGTGGCTCTCAATAGAATTGGTTTGGTGGTGATATATTTGTCATGTGAAGAAAACCAAAAAGGAACAAGGACAACTTTTTCAGTAGGTTATCGAAAGGAATTTATAGAATGTAAATTAATCCCATGTTAAGATCTCATGATTACGACAGGTAGAGACTGTACCATTGAGTTAAAACGCCTGCAGTTACAGTTCACTATATCTCACAGAAATAACCGAGTATGATCAACCAGGAAATGATAGTTGCTGCTTTTTTTTTTTTTTTTTAATCAAACTGGCAGTGGCTTTAATTCTGTTTTGCATTCAGTGCCCATCTTGCACTGAAGTGAATGAAAATAAGTGATTGCTCATTCATTTCCGTTGTCCTGTTTTTTTTTTGTCTTGCCTGAAGAAGACCTAAGAGGTTGAAACCCGTCATGTTTTGTCTAGTGAGTCATTTATCCATTTTTTTTTTTTTGTTTGTTTGTTTTTTTTGTGGTGCGCTAACACACTAATATGTAAAATCTGTTTTGCAGGTTTTGAAGGGGTTGATGACTTTTTTGTTCACCTGCGGGACCACATTTTGGAATGCCTGCGGACCAAAGGTAATGGGGGCACAACCACCTTCACCCCTGCCTCACATTCTCGCACCACCATCTCCACCACCACCACCGCAGCAGGGGACCACGCCAGCGACAGGCCTGCCGACAAAAGAACCGCGGCTACCAATGCTGCTAATCTCAAAGTGTCCCAGAAATTTATTCTGGAACAGTCCCACGTGATTGACTACACGGAAAGCGAGTCTGTGGGCTCTCCCAGTGTGAGCAGCAAGAAGCTGGAGTCGAAGAGCAGCGGTGAAGTAAAGGAGAGAAAGGCGCAGCTGAACGAGATCTCTTCCAGGCCCACCTGACCTCCCACAACAACCATTCTCCTCACTACTAACACAGGCTGCACCTGGGACAGCCTTTCTGTATACGTTCATCTTATCTGTATACAGCAGCATGAGTTTTGGGTTTTTTTTTACTGCATGATGAATGGATGGCATGAAGATTATCAGGCATTGTACTTTTTTTTTTTTTTTTTGTGTTTTGTTTTTAATGCTTTTCCAACATTGATAACAAAAGGGATAATCAACATAACATCATACAAATGAGTACAGTAAATCAGGAAGAGGGTCCCATTGGACAACTTGCATTCTTTTGATTTTGTGCAAGATGTTGCACGTGTCCTCTGGATTACACCTTGGTTAAAAGAAAGGAGGAATTATGCTCACATACACTGTTCCGTTACACAACCAGGAGGTTAATAGACATGGAGAAAATGCTTGTCTAAGTGCAGTGAAGTGCTCCTTATTCTGTCCTAGTAGTTGAAAATAATGAATGTCGGGTTAAAAAAAAAGATCAGTAAGCTGGAATCAAAAATATTTTGACATTTGTATATGTTGAATTGAGAGTCCTACTTTGAGGCATTCTCTGTGTAAAAATGTCCTCCTTATGCAGTGCATAGATTTTGTGGGGATTTTTTAAAATTTTGAATAGTGATTATCACATAAATCAAGAATGTCATTTTCATAGGAAAATTCTCCAGAAAGAACAACCCCTGGTGTTATTTGAATATTTGGATTTTAAATTTGGGTGATTTAAGACCGTGTCACTGAAATTATAGCATTTTTCACTGTTCAGTACTTTTCCTGCAGTATTGTTGGATATTGAATTCTTTCAGTATGTGTCTTTGTGCTGCAGATTTTGAGGGTAACTGTTTCAGTTTTGATGTGTTGTTTTCATTTTTGGAATTTCATGACTATAGTATGACTTATGGAAGCAGACATAATTCATACTTGTGCTACAGCATTATAAATCACACTATTTTCTTTGCATGCCCAGAATGAAACAACTAGGTGCCTGCACTTTAATGCTTTATGCATAGACGCACACAAATGCATGCACACGCACACTCCTGCACAAATGTGTGCACATGGTGTGTGTATGTAATTGTCAGAGCAAGCATATTTACTATATCTGTATGTTTGCCTGTCCTCTCTCGTTTTTTAACTTACACACACACACACACACACACACACGCTCTCTCTCTCTCTCTCCCCCCTCCCTCTCTCTCTCCCTCTCTCTCTCTCTCTCTTTCTTGCTCTCTTACTTACTCTTGGTCAAAAACTCAAGAGTCGCAATCCTTTTGTTCTGTCCTTCCTGTGACACACACACCGAGGAATGCATGCACATTTGTGTGTCAGTACATACGTACATACAGAGGCAATCACGTACATTAAATGAAACCATACATACACACATACACATTTGTTACCTAACAATGTCATGCACATGGGCGCGTGCACACACAAACACACACACTCACACACACACACGCATACACACAGGCACGCACACACACACACACACACACACACACACACACACACACACACACACACACACACTCATACTCTCATGATCAACTGAAAAAAGGTATTTTTGTAGGCAGGGATTTTTTTTCAAATTTTTTAATGGAAAGATCTTTCTTTTTCTTCTTTCTTTTTTTTTTTTTGGTATCATATTCATAACATTTTGTTCTTTAAGGAATGACTGCTTTAGCTTAACAAAAGTAGTACCTATATATTTTTACAGTTTGTTAGGGTGAAAATATTACTGAAAAAAAACTACCGTCATTGTTTTGGGTTGTTGTTTTAGATGAAGACGTGAATCATTATTTGTTTGTTTGTTTTGCTAAATGATAATGTTCTTTTGTTTTAAGGAAATGGCTTGCTGCAGTATGAATAGTTCAACATGTTAAAGACAAAAATGGTATATGGACACTGCTGAAGAAGACAGCATCTTTTTTTCTTTAAATGAGTGTAAGATTTTAGATGACCAGCCAAATGTAATGTAATGAGGACAAAAAGAAAGAAAGGATCAGTTACCAGGGAAAAATATACATGTAAATGTTTTAGTCTGTAACGAATGACAAGAAGACAAGTAAGGTTTTTAGCCATGTTTCAGTGTAGAAGTCTTGTTCCAGGCTTTCTGCTTTTCACATTATATTCACATGAGGAGGTAGATGTGTTTGTCAAACAGCTTGGTCTTTTAAAGCCTTTGTATGTTATTCTTCAGAGCTGAAGCAATGTGCTAACTCCCAGGAAATCAAACTAATCCATTCAGACATTTTTTTTTATAGCTGAAGTTTTTTTTAGCTCTTTGTCCTCAGTATACTCCTTTACGTTCAGTTGTTGACAGAATCATGTAATAGATTTGTAGATGTTGGAGAGGTAGTCGTTTTTTTTTTCATACTTTTATTCTGGGATTTTGTTTGAAATTGAAATTTTAGCATAGAAAATAAAAACTGCTGCGATTTTTGTTTTTATTTATGGATTTTGTTTTTATGTTTTTGTACATTTCATGTGAAGTTTAATCTGCTGATAAATATTACCTTTTTTTTTTTTTTTTATTATTGTGTGTGTGTGTGTGTGTGTGTTCATTGGATTTTGTGTTGAATATTAGCTGGAAACAAATGTTATTTGACTTTTGCAATATTTTTTACTGCTTCAGCTGTTGGTTGTCATTAATAATGAAATAGATCAGACATTAAGCACTGTCATCAATGCTTATGGTTTTAGAATATGATTGTGTGTGTGTGTGTGTGTGTGTGTGTGTGTGTGTGTGTGTGTGTGTTTGTGTGTTCTTCATAGTGGTGTCCCAAGGCAAACCTGGATGTGTCAGTGTATGAGGAAGTTGGGGGTTGAGTAGCGTGAGGGTAGCATATAGTAGCTGGGGCATAGAAGACAGGACAGAGAAAAAAAAGGGATAAATCATCAATGATACAGTGAAATTCCTGTTACCGAGTCCTGTGTACAATGACTCCCTCCTCCCAAGGATCCACAATGCGATGACAGATCATTTCTCTCACACTGTGATACTTTCTTTTGTTTTCTGTGCAACAACCTCTCCTTGGTCTGATCAGCACGATATCAGTCTAAAACAAGGGGATTTTTTTTTTTTTTTTTTTTTTTTCCCTCTTTGCAAAAAATGATGAGAAAACCATGCTAAATTGTCTTTTCACGACCCAGTTATGTTTCTACTTGGGAAAAACTCCTCTAACTTTAAACCTAAATCTCTTCAGGTGTTTTTTTTTTCTTTTTTTTTGTTGGGTGTTCTGGTTTTTGGGGTTTGGGTTTTTTTTTTGTTTGTTAGTGTTTCCTTGCATGTGATCTCACAAGACTGACAATAACTTTCCTTTCATGGCGTACAATGTGGTATTTGACCTTTGTGAGGGGTGGTCTGACTGTGAAGCGCTTTGACCTGACTGTCCCATCATGGCAAATTCTGAGCAACTTCACTTTCTGTGAACTGAAATCAGTCACTATTGTGTGACAGCTTGTTTTTTGTTTGTTTGTTTTGTTGTTGATTTTTAACAAATCACACCATTTTAAATGGCACACAGTTGAGATCATCATACTGTGTGACCCATGTGACAACGTTGTCCCTGAATGTTTTATGAATAAGAAAAGGGAAAAGAAGCCAAGAGAACAAACTGAAAGATGGGTGCAAGTTGTAACCCAACGTGGTCAGGTGGAAAGCCGCTGTTGTGATTGTGTCAAACACATATGCAGAAAAAAACAGGGATTATAAAAAAAAAAAAAAAAAGAAGGAATTTTACAAAGATTGGAAAACAGTTAAAGTGTGGGAAGTGTTTATAGTTTTAATTGTAATAAAACAAAAACACAGAAACAAAACAATCCTAGGAACATCCATATAAAGATTTGTGTGTATGTAGGTAGTCTCCTTGCCTTTGTAAACCCCTCACTACAACAGGCCTTTTTTTTTTTTTTTTTTAAAAGATTCTGATGTAACAACTAGTCACATACACATACCATACACTTATGCAAATTTAATGCCTCCAAGGGAAATGTTGCTAGATTTAGAAGGGGGAAAGTTAATCAAATATTAATGCCTGTCAGGGACCGTTCCTTGATTTAGGGGGAAGAAAGTTACCCACGTGTGATGTTAACTTAGATTTGATATTTCATGCTAGTACAGACTTGTGAAAAACATGTACAAATTGAAATCCAAGGATCGCTCCTCTCATCCATTCTTTTTTACTTCTGTACCTTGTGCAGTATTTAGCGTGATGTTTTATTGGCTTTTCAGTAAACTTTAGTGTCCTTGTAAAGAAGGAGGAATGCTGCAGAAATGAAAACCGTACACAACAGCCAAAATGCCCAAGATTTTTTGACAAGCATAAGTTGGCACAGACTCTAACGTGTGGATAAATATTCAAAAGTTACAAACTAGGAGCATGCTTATGATTGCACTCTTTTCTTTTATGAAAAGGCCTGTGTGTAATTATTATACAGGAAATTATCAGCAAGAGTCAAATAAAGTAATTTCATGTCAGCAGAGTAATGGAATCACTTACAGTGTACACTAAACAGTCATACCAGGGAAGTTTAATGATTGAAAAAGAATGTGTGAACAAGAACTACAAGCTAATGTGTTACATGCTTGAATCGGTGAGCTGAAAAAGAATGTGTGAACAAAAACTACAAGCTAACATGTGTTACATGCTTGAATCGGTGAGCCTGTGGTTGGTGTCAGTGAAGATGATGAGATCCTCTTTTTTTTTTTTTTTTTTTGGTAACGAGAGGCACTGAACCATGTCATGCAAGAGTAAAAGGGTAAACATTCTGAAAAGAAAGAGCAGTGAGAATGTTCCATATACTTCTTATGGCATCTTTTGATGAAGATTTTAGAAGTGAAAAGGTAACAATACAGAAAAAAAGCAACAACCCCCCTCCCCTCCCAATTAACACCCTCAACCCACATTTCTTTTTTTTTTTTTAATGTTTTTTTTTTTTTGCCTGAAATGATAAAGGTATAAGAATAACAAAAAGTAGTACATTGAAATTATGCTGTTACAGTTATGATAAACAGTACAAGTTATCTGCTTTCTGAAAGTCTAATAATGTCTTCCGTTGAGATTCCACTTCTTCCCTCCACCCCTTTTTTTTTTCAATGTTTGTTTCCCCCTCCCCCTGTCAGTAGCAGCATTATTACTGTTTGTGCCATCCTCATAGTATGTTCTGTGCCATTCTTTTCTCAGGTTTCTATTATTGTTCTTCATTTGTGCTGGTTTCTTTTTTTTTTTTCTCCAGTCCTGTTATGTGGTAAGTTTTACACCTTAAGATAACAGAAGTTTAAAACTCTTGTGCTACAAGTTAAACGATTGTGTAAATGTTTTTCATTCACTTCTTTTCAAGCATGAGGAATTTGTACTGATGTTTCATTTGGACATGTGCTCTTTGTTTTATGACAATCTGTGATATATATTGATTACTGTTTCAATGTCTTTTTTTTTATTTGATTTTATTGCTGAGGTTAAGAGCATATCTAAACCATCCCCATTTGTAGTGTGTATGTATTCAAATACACACACATTCACATACATAAGTACATGAAAGATGCAGGTGCACAAGCCATTTCAAATAAAGATGACCAACTCAGGGGAAGAAAAGGGAAATCGAGATATTTGTTTTTAAGGTATCCAAAACGCTACCAAACAGATTTACAACAATCAAAATGATTGAGGCTGAGGAGAACTGGAAAGGATACTTTCAGCTTAAATCCCAAAAGTAATTGTTCATGGGTGAGTAGAGAGGGAGTGGAGAGTGCAACTTTATGGTATGGTATGACCAATAGGGGTCGGGGTCGGAGCCCACTAGCTTCAACAGTTTCTAGTGAGGGAAGGGAGCACACTAATTTTTTTTTTTCTGCTGTTTTCATTACTGTCTTTTGTATATTATTACATAGGGGAAAATGTGTATTTGGTTAGAGCTGGGGAAGCTGTTTCAGCCTCATGCACTCAGATGTTTGTATGAAAAACATGCTGTCCACCATACAAAGCATGACAAAATGGATGAATTAAAAATACTGTAACACTCGATTTGGAAAGCTGCACAAAGCCGTTTCTTTTATTTAGATCGATATTCCATAAGAGGCATGATGATGATGTATAACATTGTTAAAGGCTTGTTCTCATTTCATGTGTTTGCTGTTAAGAAGTGGGTGTCTCTGCTATTTTCTTCCATTTTTTGGCCGGAGGATATGGTTCTCTTGCTTGGAATATACATGCTGTGGGTTGAAGCAAGAGGCCTTCAGGGGTGACCTGAGTTTTGTTTGCCATGGGGATTGAACAGTCTTCCTCAACAGTAAGGTTGAAATAGCTGATGTGGCTGCATCTTGACCCTCACATACACAGATATTTGGTAACTATGCCTATTTGGTAACTATGCCTGTTCCTACTTCAACATACTTCTTTAGTGCATTCTTCCTTTTTTTTTTGAGGTGAATGGGCTTGTCACCAAATTCTTCAGCTCTCAGTCCCTATTTCTTCACATGTGCAACTATGTTTCGCTGTAGTCGTCCATTGTTCGATAGTCTGTCATCTGTATTTGTAGGTGATTCCTCAGAGTTGAAGTTTTGCTCATTTAAAGAAAAAATGTTATATACACCCTTTACACATAGTATAGGCCCATGTTTTGATGCAAGCTTTCATGATTTTGAATAAAGATGATTATCAGATAGCAGTTCCATCTTGAACCTGTCAGAAACCGAGTACTGTGTGTTTGTTTAATTTCTTCAAACTGAGCATGTTTACATGTTTAAAAAAAAAAAAAAAGTGTAACTTCAGAGGTCCCATGTCATGATGTGAAATATTTCCGATTTGCTCAGAATCCAGTGTAGTCTGTTCTTTTTCTGCTTTGATGACTGCTTTTGCTGTGTGACATTTGGTTTAAAAGAGCTCAAGTTTTTACTTGTGGTTGGCACTTTCATGTTATGTGCATCGAGTGTGTGTACCCACATGATTTTTAGGAATTCACCTTGGCAAGTTTTCAGTGTGCACAGTATATGGGTCAGCCAGTGGACCTTCATTGCCCAAGATCCTGTGCAAATGTATGCAAGTCTGTTTATTTTAAAGAAAAATGTTTCTTTTTATGGGTTGAGTTTCTGTTTTTATTCATTAGTAGCTGATTTGCCCAACTTCAAATTGTTATGATTTTCATCATTTATTTTCACAAGTAAATTTGAAAATGTATCATGCAATAATACTGAAGTGGCACAATCAAATGATGTTTGTAATACCCAGTTTTTCATGATTTGTTTTCGCTTCAATGTTGATTTATGATACATAAACAATTAGTTTTTTTTTTTTTCCCCATTACTTTCTTTAAGGGACCACTTTTGACCTTTGTGGATCACTGCTTTAAATAAAAACACGACAAATATTGTGAAAAATGATTTTCCGTTTTCATTTATTGGTGAAAGCTTGGTTTCTTTTACAGAAAATAACACTTTAAAGAACGTTTTGGCTTTTAAAGATGCAGGACATATTGTCTTAGGGTGAGTTTGTGTTAAGCCTGGAAGGCCTGTGGATGTCTGTTGATAATCTTATTGTGTATCATCTGACATGTACACCAAGTAGTGGGACCAACCCTTGAATAAATCCATATGTAGTGTGAAAGCCCCTGTCTTGCTATTATCGTTCATCACTCTACATTTGTATATAATGCATTGTGAATTGAGCTTTTATTATGGCTCACATTAGTTTTTAAATGGAACCATGTCTTCTGTTTTCGGAGGACTTTTTTGGAGATAAATGGGGTCTAGGTTTGAGAGTAAATCTCTTCCGTTTATCGCTGGTATAAGTAGTAATATTGAGCACCAGTGCCAATGATGTCTAATGTTGCATGTGGATATTGCATCTGATGTTGAAATATAGTACATAGAAAGAATGATCCTAGCACACATATGAATCTTTTGCACCTCATTTTAGTCTGGCGCCATGTTAAAAATGGGATGTAATATGCGAAAAAAAATCCTTAAACCTGAACGCCAGTGATGTACTCCAATGGGAGTTGAAACCACTCAATATTGCTCAGCGGAAGTTTTTTTACTGCTTTCATTTTTCTGATTAAGAAAAAAAAAGAAAAAAGGAGGTGAAGGAGGTGGTGGCAAAAGGGGAGCTGGTGACATCAGGAGCGTGTCTCGTCTGCGTAGACATGGGCTGCAATTTCTTACGAGCAGCTGAAATGGGGTCAGCGCTGCTATGACCATTTGATTTTGCCTTTTTGAAGATCCATGGAAAAGAACTGATCATTTGGACCTTGGATGTCGTCCAGGCAGAGAGGAGAACACATTGTGTTTATTTCTCAAGCACAGGTTATTTCTTATGAAATCAGATGTATATTGAGGGTTGTTGTCGGTCCAGACCATCCTGAGGGAACTTAATATAAGTCTGGTTCAACATTCTTCAGAAACGTTTTGGTCACCCCGCGTGTAAGGCAATTTTCCACATTGATTTTTGATGTTCTGCACATGGATGTGGATTATCAGTAGGTCAGAATGTTATCACAATGGTCTAGTGACTTTGATCTCGTTTCAAGGTTATAGAATAAATTGGGGGGGATTGTAAAGCAAAGGAATAGATGATCTATGATCTCTTATGTATAATTCTGTTCAAGGCAAGAGCTTGGGTCATAGTTCGATCATTCTGTGGAGATTACTGCAATACCAACTGCTGGCAGAGTCACACCGCTCTTTGGTGGCTTGGAGCCCCTGACATTATGTCTGAAGCCACCATGGTATGAGGATTGGTAATAACACCTTTTTGCCATGCCCACATGAGGCATATAAGATAAAGCCGATCATTCTGGCATATGCAGCTTGAATTGCAGCGTCAGTGTCCGTTCAGTGGCCTAGAGCCCTTGGGCACCATTCTGGACCTGTTGGACTGGAAGAATCGAAAACATGACTGTGCTATGCACAGTTGAGTATTGCTCAAGTCTAGTAGGTGTTCCTTCAGCGAGGTGTCAGTTTTCCTACCTCTCCTTTGCTATCATTTTGGGTCCCTCAGGAATTTTCATTGTGCATTTCTTCTAGGTCTAATCATGTAGGGTCATCACATTGGCTATATTCTTGCATATGACACTGATCATTGAAGCTGACCTTATTTTATCGTTCTCAAAAAGAAAAGAGCAATATTGTGAATTGTAACATTTGATGTCCATGTCTTGTGAATAGGACTTGTATGGGGCTGGCTTCTACTGGCAAACAGATGGCACAGCTTGAACAGGTTCCAATGTCTTTAAGAAAAAAACAACAACAAAGAAATGAAAAAAAAAAAAAAACAGAATAGAACAAAAGACGGTTTATATGAATAATGAAGTATGCTGAAATTGGTTTAACTAAAGTATGTCTTTTTGCGAAATTTCCATCAATATGGTGCATGCTGTATTGAAATCAGAGTATATGATATCATCATGTGTTGTGTTTTATTCAAATAATCTTTGTGCTGAAATGAATCTTTGTAAAGATAGGTGTATGAACAGCTATCCTCCCTGTGTCTGTAGTTCTTAAACTGTAGTTCATTTTATTGCTAATGTATAAGTGTCACTGGCTTCAAGGTTCTTGTTTTTTTTGTCAGTACCTGTTATCTTTAACATAAAGCTAAATTTTTAATGTTGCATGGGCAAGAATTTTAGAGGTAGTTCATGATATAATAATGCATAAAGGACTATCTACCACAGAATGTAGTGTGGGGAATGTTTTGTGTATATGATGAATTCATCACAAATGTCCTCTTTGTGCTCTTATGTCATGAAATCACATTTCAGTCAACTGTACAAATTACGAGGCAATACTTGTTGCTGATCCAAGGTCATCTTGTGTACCCACAAGCTTTCTCTGTATTTTACACACACCATTTTACAAACATTACCGTAATATTCAACACTGAAAACAAACAAACATCTTTGATGAAAGTGATAGTATTTTCACAGTGATTATGATAGGCCTTTTCTTTTTTAAGTTTCAGTTGTGGAGAGACTTGCAGCCTCTAAGCTTTACAAATTTCAAGACTACCTTGCTGTCATGTGGGCTGTTTTCAGGATGTAAACTATCAAGAGCAAAAAAAAAAAGTCTCCGAACTGCACCACCTTTTTTTTAAGATACCTTGTTCATCGAGGAGATACAGCAACTGCAAATTTTTGGCCACATTGGTCTACTATCAGATTTCACCTATGTATTTTGTGCAGAACAGTTTATCATTTAAGCCACATTGCATATGAACAGTCTCCAGTCTGATCTTAAAACTGTCTTTGCCTTTTCAGCAGATATGTAGTCACGGTGTGTTTTGAGACAACAGGTCAACAGCTTTTGATGGCTGTCAGGATATAGTTGTTTTGTGTGGTGCGTAAATGACTGCCCATGCAGTTAATGTCCTGCCCACGCAGTTCATGATCTGCCCATGCAGTTCATGATCTCCCCACACAGTTAATGATCTGCCCACGCAGTTCATGATTTGCCCACACACACAGTTCATGATCTGCCCACACAGTTAATGATCTGCCCACGCATTTACGTTTTTTTTTTTTGCGGTGCGCTATTACCAACATTTCAAATTTGTTTAGATTTTCGTCTGTCGTCGCCTCACTTTGCAACTAGATTTTGAACATTTCAGTTTGGCATTTGAACATTTAATATTAAGTGAACAACCAAAGTTGATCAGTGATATCCGTTATCTCTTTCACTTGATATGTGATTTCCAGTTCTGTTTTGAACAAAAACAAATATGTGGTATAGATTTTTGAAAAAAAAGAAAAAAAAGCACATGTTGTTTTCTGTAGCAGAATGACTCAACAAAGTTTGTAATAAGCAGCAACAACAACAACAAAATGTATTAGCTTAAAGCTTGAGAGAGAAAGTGCAATGAAAAAGCTGTTGATTGAGAGCCTCTGAAGACAGCCCTGGCAGAAATCGAGTTTACATCAGATCTGAATACAATTTGACATTTTACAAATAATGTGTAAACTTTGTAGTTAAAAACGAAACGTGTGAGAATTGAACAGCACCATGAACAAGGTAATGATTTTTTAGCCAGATGCCTCTCGTCATATTGAATTGCTCAGTGGAATGTCGGCCAAAGTGAGAAAATCATGTTGATATTGTTATGTGTTCTTGCTTTCTGTTTGTTCATATAGAAGCTAATTTGGTGTCACTAGACTGCTTAATGCAAGTATTGCCGCCAAATGTAGAAAGTACTATGTTCTTTCCAGGTTTGTGAGACATGTATTTAAGAATACAAGAGATTTTGTAAGTGATGAAATATTAGCATACAATTTGTTCAGATAGTGAGTGTGTAGATAAATGGGAATTTGTATTATCAGTTAAACATTTATATCTTTTTTCAGCTTATCCATTATCAGCTTTTCATTATGTTGTGTGTTAACAGCCTGGTTTACTGCTGTTTCTATGATTGTTAAAAATGATACTTGCTGTCAAGATTTATCTCTTCAGTGCTCATCAAAATGGCAGACAACTGGTATTTCCAATTCATATTGTTGTGTTTGTTATCAGAAGCTGCCATGTAGCACAACTTTCAATTGAAAAAAAAAATATACATATGAAACTAAAATTGCTTTGACCCACATGTGTTTTTGATTGCGCACAAATGTGTGGATGAGCACACAAATGTATTTGCACACATGACACGGGCTGAAATCAGTTTATTGTCAGCTTAACCTTTGATTGTCTTGCACACACACACACACACACACACACACACACACACACACACACACACACACATGCACACACACACACACACACACACACACACATATACACATACATAAAATGCAGACAGATAGCTACAAGTCAGTACACACATCCTGACTAAAGTGATGAGTCAGATTAGCCTTAGATTTTATATGCACACATGCACGCACACACACACAAAATACAGATAGATGTACACATGAGCCAGCACTCACACACACACACACACACACACACACACACACACATACACACACACCGAAAATGAAATCAATTAGGTCAGATAACTGTAGGCAGCACTGACAACTCAGCGTGAAAGGAATGCAATCAAATGTGAAAAACATCACCCCATAACCATAAATTCAGGAGAACGTTGTTTGCATAGTTTTTGCATGAATCTCCTTCCTGCGCATGGGCAGGGAGAAGATCAAACTATGCACAAGATCGATGTTGACTGTTCAGTGGGTTATGAACAACGTTGAAATGCCCATCAAGCAGCATGTGCTCCTGTGTATACACATCCACACAATATTCTAAATCAGCACATATGGTAAGTATCCAGACTATCCTTACAACATGCACATATACAACTTCTTCAATGCTACACATACAGCCTCTATCCAGTTAACCTGCACACATATATAACCTCCATCCTAACGGATGAAACCACACACAACAATTCTATCGGCATGCAAACATACTACCTCCGTCTTTTCAGCAGACATGTTCCAACACCTTCCCTCCTATCTGCACGAATACACATCCAAACTCAGAATTCATAAACATACAATCTCCATAATATATGCCTTTATCTTCATAAAACCTACATTAATCATCATGCACACATAAAACCTCCATCCTATCAGCATGTTCACACATGCAACTCCATCTTAATAGCATGTGCACACACAGACACAACATGTTATCAGCATGTTCACACAAGCAGCCTCTATCTTCATAGCATGTGCACACACACACTCACACACAACCGCATGCAGTCTCCATCTTCATAGCATGTGCCCACGCACACGCACATCATCCTATCAGCATGAACATGCATGCAACCTCTGTCACCTGTGAACACATAATCAATCACAACCCTACTATACATCAGCTTGCATACATACACAACCTCTATCACATCAGCATGCACAAACATACAACCACCATTCCATCAGCGAGCACACATACCTCCCTCAATATCCCATCAGCATACAGACAAGTACATCATCATCATATCACCCTGCACACACACACAACGTCCATAAAATCAGCATCCACACACAGACAATCGCCCTTCTGTCACACAAATCCATACAAACCTCTAAAAATGACCGTGCACTCATACCACCTCCCTGATACCGGCATTCACAAACACTAAGCCTCCCTCCTGCGATGTTCATACAATCTCTCCTAGCAAACACGTGCAGCCTCTCTCCCTTTAATTTGCATGTACATGCAAAAAACCTAAATTCACAAATATTAAAGGACAATTGAATCCAACGTCATTCATTTCATCATACTCAGACTCTTTTGCAATTGATTCCAGATGCACAATGCGTCAACTTCACTCCCTACCGGCATATTCAACATAATCTCAGTTGTTACCAAACTGAATGTACCTACATTGTACAGAAAACGTGGGGTTCAGAAACAGCAGATATGAACGTGTGGAGCAGTAATCATAGCCGCAGTTTGTCACAGAAGAGTTCCACTTGTTTCACAGCCTTGGCAGCAGTGACTGGGTAAGCATACAGGCAGACGAGCACCGTAGGGCAACTTGTTCACTGTCAACCCAAGGCGGTTGTCACTGGATGTGCAGTAAATGCTGGAGCAAAGAGAAAAAGAAGAAAGATGATGGTGTCAAAGTGAGGTGATGCTGGCGGAAACTAAAACAGACATGAAAGAAAATCTACTGTTCACGCCGAACGAAAGAGACTAACAAATTACAAGACGAAACCAACGTATTTCCACCTCCTTGGTCTTCTTCTGGCAAGATAAACAACATTCAGGACAATGAAAACGAAGAACAAACAATGACTTATCTCCTCCAATTGGGCACAAAACTGGCATTGAATGAAAATGGACATTGAAGAAACATCAATGCCTTTGTTAACTTCTATGCTCAGGTTAAACTTCCACAACAAGCAAAGGTGATACAGCAGACGGGACTAACCTTCCCTGGTGAGTGGGGGTTGGAAACCTATCTTACACGACACTGATACCACCAAGACCAGGATTTCTGCGAGGCTAATTGTGGATTTCAGGGTCAGACAACTTCACCTAAGCAGAGAGTGAATGCACCCGTAGTGTCATCACCTGCTCAGAAGAACTTATCAGGCTAAGTCAGCTATCAGCTCCATATGAATCCCGGCCCTGGACTATTTCTCTATAATATACTGAATAATTTGTAGTACCAGAGAACTGATGAAACTGAGGCTCAACACAAGATGGTAAATGAGCTCAGAGCTGAAACACTGGCTAGCGCATGTTGGTGATGAGATAGCTTGACTGGCTGTCTTGGCTGAAGTGGAAATGGTTATCAGTTCTGTTTGTTTCGAAGCTACTTTCATCAGGACAGGAGAAACAGAAATGGGAAGGTATAAACAGAAACATGTGACGAAACTTTTGGAACAAAGTAGTTCGTTCAGAGCTGACAACATCACTGGTATCTTTGAGTAAAGCTTTCATCCAACCTCCACAATTGTTGTCACTCTCTTCTTAATGAGAATTCTTGGTGGTAACCTTTCCTTACCCACAAGCACATTCAACCCTTTTAACAGTTTAAAGACATGAAAGCATTTTTTCTTTTTTTTTTTTTGTTTTTAAAAGGCCCATGTTAACACAAAATCAATAAAACCTTTTCAAAGATTCCAAGGACTCTGAGGGATCTCTAACAGAACAACAAACTACACTTTCTGGAAAGTAAACTTTAGCAGATTCACTACAGCTTACGAGAGGGTATATGTGCAAATAATCAAGAGAGAGAGAGAGAGAGAGAGAGAGAGATCCCCACATACATACGCACTGAAACTGTCTCCATTTTTTTCATTTTTACTCCTCTACACAACAACAACAGAAAAAATTATTCTAAAACTATCAAATTCATATTAAACACAGTTTGCACTGCTCTTAGCAACCCACAGCTTTCAGACGAACAAAAAGAAAAGCATTTTCTTTCTTTCTCCCTTTTCTCCTTCCCCCTTCCTTTCCTCATCCCCCTCCCACCCCCCAAACCCCCATCTCACGTCACCCCTTCCCCGAGGCTTATTCCCACAAAAGAATGAAATAATATAAATGAAATTCATGATAGTTGAATGTTAAGTTGTAAAGGAGCATGTCCTTAATCATAAATCATGAATCTGGATCCTTTAGTCTTTTTTTTCTGATCCTGATTTCTTAACAACTTATAAGACACAAAGGCAACATAACAAACACATGGGCTTATCATCACATTATGACATCATATTTTGGCTATATTAGGATGCTCACTTTTAAACTGTTCAAATCAACTTGTCGTGAGGATAAACTGTAAATTTTTGCAATTTTTGAAATAATATCAAAAAATCCTAAAACAGGAAAAGTTTGACAGGAGGTTGAGCTTACCCCGTAGAATGTAGAGTCCCATTAGAAAAAGCACTCGCAATAATCATATGATAATTCTGTCAAATAATTAGATGATTTAACCTCTGAATAAATATACGTTCAATCCTCTCTCAAAGTGAGAACTGCATTTGTTTCAGCATCTTCTCTTTAGGAAAAGAGCGATTTCTGTCTCGTCTCAAAAAATCACCATCAGTGGGAACACCCCCCCCCCCCACCCCCGCCCCCTTATTTTGGTCTCCAGGAAATAACTGCAAACAATGAACTACATGTTGTTATAAGGTCAAGTTAACGTCTGGTTGACATGGGCGTATAGCATATGCATAAAACAAAACTTCCAAGTTCTGCCAATGCTAAAGATTCAGCACATCGTAGTGAGTGAGAGACATGCTGAACCTACAGCATCACCACACAGCATTGTGTCAACTGTATATAATCTGGTTACCAATAATCAAAGCTTGTCATCTATAGCCCTGTCAACCACAGAATCAACAGTAAGGCTGTGACTGCTGATTACACTTTGCTTGACATTTTGAAATGTTAAAAAAAAAAAAATCAAATAAGATAACACTGTGTTCAACTTACTTGCAAAATGTTTTGGAATAGATTTTAAATTGAGACGTTTCTGTGACCTGCTGGAGTGACTGAAAATCCTCTCTGGACTTGTGCTTCACTGGCGGCTGCTGATGTTGCTTTGAACGCAGCCACAAACTGCTTTTGTTTCATCCTGTGTACATTGCAAAATAAGGTAAGTAAATAAATAGTGAACATATTTATGTAAAGAGCACCATGGTGTGTTGCTTTGAACGCAGCCAAAAACTGCTTTGTTTCATCCTGTGTACATTGCAAAATAAGGTAAGTAAATAAATAGTGAACATATTTATGTAAAGAGCACCATGGTTTTTAGTTATGTGTACTTTAATCATCATTCAGATTGATCAACTCAAACCAGATCATTAAAAATCACATTCAGTATTACACTGCCTTTCACACATTTCACAGCAAGAATGAACTAATTTCAAATGCTAGCAAAGATAATGTAATGAGCAATGAATTTTGTTCTTCTTTCTTTTCAGTCATAAGTTACATCATGCATTTAGCTGACCCATTTTTAGTCATACACACACACACACACACACACACACACACACACACACCACTCCCTCTCTGTCTGTCTGTCTGTCTCCTCTCTCTCTCTCACACCACTAAATTATTGTGTTCTGTGTATTGGTAATGTGTATGTCAAGTCTTTATTCAAATAGTGGATAATGCATCATACATGGAGCTTGTCTGCAGATATATAGCATTATACATTACACTTACTATGGCACAAAACCATCTCCTCCATGAGCAAATGTCAATAAAGTGGTTATTGCAATAAACAAACCTTTATCTTAATGCGATTGTCTGTACGATGTGTGAAGTGTGTTTATAAGAATGTCAGAATAACCTAGGATGAATCTGATAATCAATGGTTTCAATCTGACCTAGGATGAATCTGATAATCAATGGTTTCAATCTGCCTATTGATGATTTTTTGAGTTGACAATATCCATTCTGTTAAACAAGTTATACTAAATCAGAACCTCAATGCATACCTGTGTTAAACCATGGAACTGGCCAAAAGTGTAGACAATCTGCCCATGTTGTGACAGCAAACATGCTCCACAAACAGGTTGCTACTCAACAGGTGATCTGCACAAATCAGTTCAAATAACATTGCTCATTTCCTAAACAAACATTAAATCAACGTTCCAGTTTTGTTTTCAAAACGATTCACCGCCTGAGACTTCTGTGTCATATACATAACAACAAATCTTAAACTGGGACAAGGGTTGTACAATAACTCCAGATGAGTGCATGTGAACATAATTATAATGAGTAAACACACACACACACACACACACACACACACACACACACTGGAGGGGGGGGGGGGGGGGGGGGGGGGGGGATGGCGCAAACATAAGCACACAGGCAAGAATCATCTGGTTCTTACCATGTAACTCTCTACTTTCTGGACACATCACATTTTACATGCTTTTCAACTCATTTTGATGATCCACATTAACTGAATGTGGGAAATTATAACGTCTTCCATTCCATTAGCTGCACATGGAAACATGAGTTTGAAACATAAGCTTCTTCAGCACAGCACATCCTTGTTGACTGAATGCGAGGAAATTGTGATTTCTTCGTTTACAGCTATATATATGACAAAAGCCTGGTTTATTTAACTGGTGCCCTACCCATACTGCCACTCTTCTTTGTCTTCCGTAGAGTCTCCACAATCAACAGGCTGATTATTATGAGACTGTGAAACGGGGGATCTGCTGGGAAAAAAACAACAACAACAACAACAACAACAACAAAACCACCCTATTCTAATTCCTATTTTATTAACATGAAATTCCACACATTGATACCACAAAGTGACACCCCCCCACCCCTATCTTGCCTACTCACTAACCTACACAAAAAAAAAACAAAACAAAAAGGTAAAAGCCAAGTGCGGAGCTGCCAGCAGGCTACCATGGTCGCTTTTCATTCATTACTATGGACTAGCTGGCCCCAGGCTGCAGTAGGCAACTCAGGCCCGCAACATCCTTCCACTCAGCCATGCAGACAACAAGACAGCTTTATGTAGAAATCTACTAAAGATGCCTGTTGACCAGTGACACAAATGTGTCAGGGGTTTTGGCATCAACAGTATCCTGGGGGAGGAAGTTCCAGTCCACAATTTTTCTTGGGGGGAATGACATCAGCCAGTAGCTGGTGTCTGCAGCTAATTGTTTAAACTGCTGATCAGGACTTCGACGCTCTCTCTTCTTGGGAGGAGGAGCTGCTGTTTCAACCTTGGGCAGCTGACTAAGTTGTTCTTGATTTTATAGAATATGGAGAACCTTGCTTTTTTCCTTCTGTTCTCAAGGGACATCCAACCTAGAGTCTGCAGCATGTTGGTAACGCTGGCAGTACATTGGTAGCCGTTAAGCACAAAGCGGGCTGCCCTACTCTGGATTTTTTCTAACTTCACCTTGTGCTGTTTCTCACAGGGGTCCCAGACGGATGCGGAATATTTCAGCAGTGGCCTAACAAACATTTTATAGGCTTTAGCCTTTATGCTAGGGGAGCCGGATTTCAAATTACGTCTGAGAAACCCTAGGGCCTGGTTGGCTTTGGTCCACATGGAGTTGATATGATTGTTCCAGTCCATCTTGTTCTGCAGAATGACTCCAAGATATTTCGTATAGTCTACAACTTCCAGGGTGTGGCCTTGGAGATGGTATTCACACTGTAATGGCCGTCGCTTTCGTGTGACAGGGAAGGTGTTGCACTCTGCAGGGTGAAACTGCATGTCCCAACTCTTGGAGGTCGTGCTGTAGTTGGGCTTTGGTCCTGGACAGATCTGACCCTTTTGTATACCGCAGTGTCGTCTGCAAAGAGTCTGCTGTTTGCAGTCAGATTGTCGGGCAGGTCGTTGATATAGGCCAAAAATAAGAATGGTCCCAGCACTGACCCCTGTGGCACACCAGATCTGACTGGCACAAACAATGAGCATGACCCATTCACAACCACTGCTTGTCGTCTGTTCTTCAGGAAGCTTGCTATCCACCTGCTGGTATGACCTTGGACACCGTATGTATGGAGCTTATGAAGGAGAAGACTGGTTGACTTTGTCGAATGCCTTAGCAAAGTCCATGGTAAGGACATCGACTTGTTCTCCTCCCTCCATGTGTCCAACAATCTCGTCAACAGTTTCTCCAGTGATTTGCTCCGCTTACCCACCCTCTCTCTCCATTCTTCCTTGTTCTGCATTCCTCCCTTCTGTCTTTTCCCATAAGCAACCTCCGCAAGCTGTCTGGAGAGAGACATCAATTCATCAAATTCAAAAAGATATGGAACTGTTTCATGTGCTACCTAAGACCTACACTCTGTGTGTGTGTGTGTGTGTGTGTGAGAGAGAGAGAGAGAGAGAGAGAGAGAGAGAGAGAGAGAGAGAGAGAGAAAGTGTGTGTGTGTGTGTGTGTGTGTGTGTGTACTGAGAGGGGCGCGAGGTTGTAATTAGAGAAGGGTAGGAAAACGACGGAGACGGGCGGGAATTTGAAAGGGATGGATAGTGAGGGTGGGGGACCAAATTGATTGCCAGGATTCCCGATCTACCTTTAACATACTCGTCCCACGCTGGTACTGCCATCTTCTGTTGCACAGAAACCAGAATCTGCAGTTTATTGCATGTGAGAAGCCATAACGTAGCTCAATGCTTGATATCTATCAACGCGGAATTGCGGTAACTGTGTGAACATGTTCTATGTTTGTGTCAGACTGACGGCCACACACCGTTAATTAAAAAACAGAGCGTATGTGGTTCAGGTTCAGGTTTAACAACTATAGGGGTGACTGGTTCAAAGATACATCATAAAAAGGCTTTTAAACGCCCCGTCTTTTTCAAAATCAAGCAATTTTGATACAAGATCTGGTGTAGTACGCTTAGGATATTTGACGTTGTGTGAATCAATCAACACATATAAAGTAAAATATCTTTAAAAGTATCTCTAGAGGCAATAGCTTTTTTTTTCTTTTAAATGTTTGCACTGGGTGGGCATTTAATGGAATCATTTAGAAGTAATCTATTATTAATGGGAATTTTCTTAGCTTAGTATAGCGGCATTTCTTGAAGAATGTGGAAGTACCGTTTTCTTGTTCAGTGTTCGGTTAGAAGTAATATAAGAAAAAAAAGTTTATGACTGGAGTATCGTTTTTGATTAACTGTTCCCTCATTATTCTGTTATTCTCTCTTGATAACTATATGATTTCCCTGCCTCATAGAAGATCTTTCATTTCAAATCAAACTGAGATATATCTGCATTTGGTTCTGTTTGCCCGTACATTTGTTTGATTACATTCAAGATGGAAAAGGCTGAGCCAGTCTTGCATAAAAGTAGATTTGTGTTTGTTCTTTTCTCCAGTAGTTGTTGCTGTGTATGAATGTCAGGCGCAGGGTATATGAGCAACCTTGGATTTTTTTTTTTTTTTTTTTTTTTTTTTGGGGGGGGGGGGGGGGGGGGGGGGGGGGGGGGGGGGGGGGGGGGGTGTCTTTTTGCCTGTTCTGTGTGCTCTGTGGTGGCCTTTCTGCTGGGTGAGTTAATGTTGTAAGCAGCAATCATGTGACGTTACAGGTGTGTAATTTACTCATCATGGGAGCAAGCGTTTCTCTACTTATTTGTTATTTGGCCTACTGTCAACTATTCCCTCTTCATTTAAGATGTCGTTTCATACGAATCAAGCTGTATTTTTCCCTGTTCGTCTGTGTGTATCTTTGTCTACATTCAAGACTGAGCAAACTGATCCAGTCATGAATGAATGCTGATTTGTGATTGTTCATTTTCTCCGGTTGTTGTTGCTGTGTACATGTGTCGGGTACAGGGTATATAAACAAACTTGGAATTCCTTATTTTTGTTCGGAGGGTAGGGATGGGGGTGGGGGATGTCTCCTTGTCTGTTCTGTGTGCTCTGTGGTGGCAGGCAATTTAGTGTCTTAAGCACCAATCGTTCGGACTTACGGGTGTATAATCACTTCATCGTGGGAGCAAGAGTTTCTCTATGTATTTGTCATTTGGCCTCTGTCAACTATTCCCTCTTCATTTAAGATTTCGTTCCACACTAACCAAACTGTATTGTGTTCCTGTTCGTCTGTATATTTCTTGGACTACATTCATGACCAAAAAGGCTGAGCCAGTCTTGAATTAATGCTAATTTGTGATTGTTAATTTCTCCCGTTGTTGTTGCTGTGTAATGTGTTGGGTACAGGGTATACGAGCAAGCTTGAACTTGCTTTTGAGGTGGGGGGTGGGGGTGGGGTATGCCTCCTTGTTTGTTCTGTACGCTCTGTGTTGGCATTTCTGCTAGGCGATTTGGACTTATGGGTGTGTGTAGCTGCAAAGTGAGACGACTGCAGGCGGAAATCTAAAAAAATCTTAAATAAATGTCAGCGAACCGCCCAGAGAAAATTGGACAAATGAGCCACAAGACAAAACACAACGCGTTTCGATCTCTTAGGTCTTCTTCAGGTGAAACAAAAACGAATAAAATAACGAAAATTCACTTAGCTTTGAAGGCCTTCTTCCTTGCGCTGAACTCTGAAGCGATCTGAAGCGATCAAAGCTAAGTGAATTTTCGTTATTTTATTCGTTTTTGTTTCACCTGAAGAAGACCTAAGAGGTCGAAACGCGTTGTGTTTTGTCTTGTGACTCGTTTGTCCACGCTTTTCTGGGCGGTTCGCTGACATTTATTTAAGATTTGTTATGGGTGTGTAATTATCTCATCATTGGAGCAAGAGCTACTCTACTTAAATGATATTTACAGTTTGTTTTGTTAGCTTTCTATGTAACTGTTGTGTTTCTATCATTTCATTTTGGTCCGTGACTTCTCCTGATGAAATAAAATACACTGTGGACGGACACGGCAAATGTGTGTGTGTGTGTGTGTGTGTGTGTGTGTGTATCCCTCTCTCCCCCCCCCCCCCCCCCCCCCCCCCCCCCCCCCCCCTTACAATAACTTTGATCTTACTGCTAACCATGGCTTTGGAATAGCGCAGGTTTACCATTTAACAGTCACTAAGAGTTATCCCTCCTTAATTTAGCGTCAGATTCAGTTGTTTCCCCTCATGACAACTTCAACAATGGCGTCCGGAACAGAATCGGGTAAGTTTAGTGTATAAAGTGCACTTACAGTAATTTACCATGTTTTGTAATGCTGCACCCTCAGCCTACAGAATGTTGACTCGGTTTCAAAATGAAAACAAATCATAAGGATAGTTCGTTTTTGTGTTTAAAACCTCGGCTTGTGGCTATTTATCCAATTTTTGTAACATTTCATGTCTAAACCGATTCCGTGATGGCGAACTACATGTCACAACATCGGAAAGCAACATGTACATGGAAACGGTGGGTTGGCCGAATTTGAAACAATCCAGCTAAACATATCTGCTTCACAAGTGTATTGTACAAATAACAGGTTGCACGGTTAATCTCTCATGTTCTGTTAAACTTTTTTTTTTTAATCTCATTTTCCGATTGGTTACAGCTGTAATCTTTAGTCAGTTCCTTTTCAGTGTGGACTGTGTGTTTGAAATGCCAGAGGATATCGTATATATGCGAACAGGACAAGTTTAATCACAAACAGGCTACAAAACTATTCAAATGTGAAATCCTAAGGAATGAAACTAGAGTGCCTTCATCCTAGTAAATAGGTTTTTATAGCAATGTTTACACACACACACACACACACACACACACACTTATAGTATATACATGCATGCACATGTATGCATGTGCGTGCGCATGCTAACACACACACACACACACTAATTATTTAAAAAAAATTTATTATATATGATTATGTATAATTATGATATTTACACACATATAATTCAGTGATAATTATTTCCAAGAAATCAGAGGTCAGATGCAATGCGCTAAACTCATTTCCAAATTTTCAGTGGGTCACTAAGATATGAAGGGAGACACACATCATAATTGCTGAAAATTACTGAGAATATGAAACACACACACACACACACACACACACACACACACACAAGCACACACACAAGCACACGCAAACAGGCTCTTGTACAAAAGCACACAGAGAAGAGAGACTGACCAATGAATAAGAGAAGAAGAGCTGATGTCTAAGTTGATGAAACACTCAAGATTATGCTAAAGCATAGCCATTTACTGAATCAAGATTCATATTCTAGTCTCAGTAGTAAAGTGTTAAAATAATAATTAACATAATGAATGTGTGCATAATGTCACAGACCATCAAGATTATGACAGTGAAACTGCATTTTTTACTGGAATATTCTCATTGATTATCATCATAGCTGTGTATCAATGATGTCAGTCAGATGGTCATTTCATGTTGTCAGCCAGTATTTTAAGTCAGTAACCTTAAGTCAGAATCACCAACCAAACAATACTTAAGAAATGGGAAGACACATGCAGACGAAATTTTAAATGGCAGAAACTGACTTTTTTCCAAATCACTGAATGTTTTAGATGTCTTACTTAATTTTTGTTTATAGAAACTCAGTACTCATGAAATAATTGTCTAAATTTGTCTTTGTTGTCCTTTATTTTGGTCTCTTTTTTTTTTTTTTTTTTTTTTTTTTTTTTGCATCATTTGTGAAGGGAAACTCTGGATGCTGCATTTTATAGTGAACTTTGTTATGGAAAAATCTTTGTTTCCCAGAGGGACTTAAACCTAGATCAGCAGTAAAAGTACTATGAAATTATAAATGATAATTATTCATTATTTAATGGCCTACAAGCATCAGGGCTTGAACGTGATTAGTGATGTCTGTGATCGAGGAAATTAGAGTTTGAATGACATGAATCTGTTTGAGATTTGAATCACACATGTCCCCTCCTCCCTCCCTCTCCCATCCTTTCACACCCCACAGAGAAGTTGTAATCATCGATCTGCTACATCGGCCTATTCTCTAGACTCTTTTCAGGAAAAAAAAACTCATCTTCATGTCTTGTGTTTATTACAGTTAGATTTTTAATATCGGTCAACACCACCTGATGTGATCTTTGAATTTTTGAAAGAGATTGATTTGACATTTTACATCTGATTGCAGATTTTACAGAGGAAAGTTTTTTTTTTTTTTTTTAACAAAGGTTCCTGTGTGTTTTTAGAAAGTGTATTTTGCAGGGTTGTGTGAATTTTTTTTTTTTGTTTTTTTTAATGATTTGTCGGTTGATTTGAATGTGGTGACAACCCTGATATGGCCTTTGCATTTGGCTGGGCTAAAAGCAACATTACCTTACCTTACTATCTGTCAACACACTTTTGTTGTTTTCCTTCAGCCACAGAGACTTCATACTGGCTCAAGTTTTTCACAGAGGCACATATTCCAGCCAGTGATGCAGCCCACTATGCAGTGCTGTTCTCTGACAACCGCATCCAACGTGGCATGCTGTTGGACCTGACCAAGGAGTACCTGACAGACATGGGCATTGCTCGCCTGGGCGACGTCATTGCCATTTTGAAACATGCCAGGACAGTCCATGATCAGGTAAAAGCATCGATGAGAAATTGAGTTGTGGACAAAGAAAACTAATCGGACCTTTTTTTTTTTTTTTGTTTTTAAATGACACATTAATCTGGTAACAACAATTGGCTTTTACCGCAAGTCATCTTGTCCGTCTCTTTAGGATTTGTCTTCTTTGTGTACTTGTTCTCTGAGGATGTTCAATATTACCAGTTGGATCTTGATTAATTCTCACAAAGTCAGATGAATATATGCGTGTGTGTGTGTTTGTGTATGTGGTCAAAACAAGGCTTGAATGGGTGCTTTTATAAGAAGGAATAGGAGAAATCAGTAAATACCTGCACACATGGCCTTGCATCTGAGGGTTGTGGTCAAAGAATGAAGCAGTAGGCGATCTCAGTTTTGAAACTCAGTGCACAGTTTTAGGCGATCTCAGTTTTGAAACTTGGTGCACAGTTTGTCTCCCTATAATCGTTGTATATGAGTGTATGTGGATATGTATGAAGCTTGATCTCAGGCAAGCTGGTTTCGATTCAGGCAGACCACTGTCTTAAGAATATGCTCTGTGAAATAGAATCATGCTTTGATGTAGACACGTCACACTAATCTTTCAGTTTTCAGGCAAGAGTTTCAGACCACACATGCACCTGTGATTGTTGCGTTTTCACCCGGTGCATTTACCCTCATTTTCTTATCTTTGGTTAGTGTACTTGTTTTCCCTCCTACCCCCCCACCCCACCCCACCCCATCTAGTTCCCAGTGAATCAAAGGTGGACGAAACCATTCTGTTAGTGTTATAGTTGTGGCTGTTTCTGTCACAGGATGCAAAAGACAAAGCTTTGAAGGGGACGAAGTATACCACTCCAACGACTTCCCCCTTGAGAAGATCTACAGGTATTACTAAACTTTTAGACCAGAGACATTCTGCCAAGTCTTTTTTTTTCCGTTTTCTTGCTTTTTTTTCTCAGAAATTAAAAAGTAGAAATTGCAATAAACCAGTCATAAATAAAACAGATATGTTTTATCCTAATTCCTATAAATTCAAAAGTTCTGAACTGCAAAATTGGTGGATCTCTG
Organism: Conus betulinus; assembly: GCA_016801955.1. Classification (NCBI taxonomy): domain Eukaryota; kingdom Metazoa; phylum Mollusca; class Gastropoda; order Neogastropoda; family Conidae; genus Conus; species Conus betulinus. The sequence continues at coordinate 203,226 of JADBJO010000290.1, forward strand.
TTTTGTGGTGTGCATTCAGCCAGTGTATGGACATATTTGATTGCTACTAATATTATTTACACTATTGTTTGAATTTCATTTTTATCTTCAGTTCAGAATTTTAAAAAAAAGTTGATTTGACTTTATTTTTGTGTTCAAACAGTAGAAACTTCATCTCAGCAGACCAATTATTCTGATTGGAAAAAAAAAAAAGTAAGTGCCAGTAGTGTAGCATATTTTCAGTACTACTCTATTTGATATTCTTTTCAGTTCAGAAAGTAATGTGTACAAACTTGTTAATGTTTGCAAAATGGCATCTGTGTTTGACAGCTGCGAGTCGAATGGTGGATCATTTTCTGTCCAAGACACCGGATTCTGCACCAATGAACCAGCCACCAAAACCAACATTAAACACAAGTAAGTAAGTGTGAGGGGAACACTCTGTGTAAATGGTTTTATTGCAGACCTTGGCTCATGCATCCAATTTTTATTTTTGAAATAAACATACATATTACAAACAACAAAAAGTTTAGACTTGCTGTATTTTACAGGTGAGATTTTATGTCTGGCTGTCTTGCTAGCATGGTACTGTTTGAGTTATGTCTATAATAAGACCCTCCCCCCCCCCTCCCCCTTTTCCCTTCTTCTTCCTTTCTTCCTTCCAACCTGGCTTTTAAATGTTAAATTTGTCTCCTTCATGTTATGATAAAGTCGAATACATCATATGACATTTTATAGTCTTGAAGACTTTTTGTGAATTTAACACGTTTTGTTGATGTGCATTTAATCCATGATTTTTGTTTTAACCAGGCAGTGCTAAGAAGTCCTCTGTGTTTGACCGACTGGGGGCAGATTCATCTGGAGCAGGGACTGGTCCCAAAACCCCTGGTGGGAGAGTCCGTGTTCAGTCGGCTGGGCGGCAAATCAGGCCTAAAGCGGGCTGCTTCGTCAACTTCCCCAGGTACAGAGGAAAACATCATTTAGTTGGAATAAGGCCACAATTTGTTTTGTGGATCAGTGATCAGAGGAAGACCAATTGTAATGCTCGCATCTACAGGCTGATGGAGTTTTAAGTACTGATGGCAATTAGATTGTATGATCATTTCTAGTTTTGTTTGGTTTGGAAAAAAAAAAAGGTAGCCAACTTTGACAACAGTGGAGCAGTTATCAGTGTAGCTTTGCTGCTGGCACACATACTGCCGCACATTTTAAGCAGGCACTGCTGCAGAGCAGAAAGGAAAAACAGAAGAAATGTTGAACATAAAGAGGGTGTGTTTTTTTTTTTTGTTGTTGAAGTTAGGGTGAAAGAAGGTGCATTACACATTGACCAACTTTGTATTTGGGGGTGGGGGTGGGGGATGGGTGGGTAACCTGTGATGTTGTAGTATATTTGTTGAAAAACATTGTGTAAGATTTGTTGTGCAATTTGGTAACTGAGGAAGATCATCTCATAGACATTGGACTGAGAATTTCATGATCATTGCATACATGAGAGCTTTTACTTGGGTGTTTGTGGACTGGATCAGTTTCATAAGAGAAAAAAAGATCACTTGATGCATTGCTTTTTTTCTGTTGCCATTCTAGTATGGTTTGATACATTGGTTTGATACATTTGGTGTTAGTTCAGATTTCGAGTATGTAAATGCTGGAACATAACTTAGCAAAAGAACTGCTTAACAGTGAGCACATTATGCTTAGAATAATGATTATAAGTGGAAAATACATATGTTACCCAAAATATTGATGATTGATAGAAAATACTGAAAAAGACCAACAAAAGTACCACCAAAAAGGTGCACAGATCTGTTGTTGGTAAGAATCAAGTTTGTATGCACGATTATGTTTTTTTCGAACCTTTTGTATGCAGTGTGTGTGTGTGTGTTTTGCGCGCATCATTGAATCTATAACTGTAGTTGACCTGTGTGTGCTTGATTGAATCTGTAGCTATACAGCTGAGTACTCTTTATGGAAAATCGAAAGGACTGAAAGTTTTTTTTGTGTAGGCTTAATATTTGACTAACCAAATTTCAGATTAATCTTACTGTGCTAACTGGACCAATCAGCCCGTTCATTTTAATTTTGGCTTTAGAGGTAGGATACTCAAGTTTATATAATGGTACTGAACTTTCACAAGGTTCCGCAAAAAACAAATGTTCGCTTTTTTTTTTAAAGCGTTTTCCAGTTGTTGTTTTCAACAACTATTTCATTTGGATCTTTCATTCTGTTGTATGATTTATATTAGAGCACAGTACCTTCTGAAATAGATGATTGTAAACCTTGATTGTTGAAGTTGTATAGTTGGCATGTAATTTTCTTTTTAACAGGTGACAGTGATGAAGATGACAGCCCACAAAGCCCCGTTAGGTTATCATGGCATCCTCAAGTTTCCCACCAGCGCCAAGACGCCCACTGTGCCCCGCAAAAAGGTCAGGGTCACAGTAGAAGATGACCCTGTCAAGATCACCGGAGTAGAAAATGTGAAGGTGACTGGCTTAGGAAAGGTGAAGGTGACAGGACTGGATCGTGTCAAAATGGGGACCAAAGGAGACAAGTTTGATATTGATGATATTGAACCCTCTCAAAGTTCAAGTGTCTAGCACTACTTCCACACCCAAGATCAAGCGGAGGACAGCCACCATGCCAGTGTCAACCTTAGTGGATGAGCTGCTGCTTTCAGCCAGGAAATCAGGTAATAGGCATGATCATGGGTACACATATTCATAAAGCACACCCACATGCCCTCTCAGAGTTCAGTGAGTTGCCATTTTTAAGTGAAACTTATGAGGCTTTTTGATTAACCGCAGTGATTGTGTGGTGTCTGTTCTGCACAAATAAATTGTATGTATACATCTAAACATGGGTTTCATATGACCCTTTTTTTTTTTTTTATTAAAGACTTGAGCACAGTTTAGTGTGATTATCCATAGAAAAACACAGAGTGAGAGTTCTGCTAACCGTTTTTTCCAGTGAAAATATTGGGTTCCTTTTTGTGTATGTGTGAAAATATTAAGCTCAGTTCGTAAACAAGTGTTGATGCTGTTTGAGCATTTCATCTTGACCATGGAATGTAAGAGAGGACTGAGTGAGTGGCAGAGACTTGATGAGAAGACAAAAGGTAAAATAGAGCGAGACTCTGTAGAGGGGCTCAGAGAGACTGTCAAGATGCCAATGCTACCAGCCCAGGCCATTACATTGCCATGCTGTTACCATGTCTGGTTTGGTTTATTGCTTTTTTCATTCACACTGTTGGAGTAGGTATGCTGATTGGGTCATATTTGAAAGTAATGGTTGTTGCCCACTATGAATGGTTTGAAAAAAAAATTGCAAAGGAACTGTAATTTATACACAACAGAAGAAGTTCTGACTTACAGAAAGGTTTGTTTTTTTTTTACACATGGAAGAAACTTTGATAGGGCTTGGCTGAATGGTCTGTTCAGATCCATTTTCTTTGATTAATTTTTACCTATGGAAAAGTCAATAGTGAAGGTTGAAAATTGGAAATATATCCAAAGCTGCAAGTTTATTTTGGGTTTTTGTTTATTGATGTGATATCATGTTTAGATTCATATATGTTTTTTTGCCTAATAAGATAAGTAATTTACTATGAAAGTACTTTCGTTATCTTTTAAGAAATTCTTTTTTTCTCTGCCAGACTCATACAAAAAGAAAAAAATGTTAATCCCTTTTAAATGATATGGTAACAGTTAGCAGCAGAAGTGGACATGCCACGGCAGTTGGCATTTCTTTAAAGAGAACTGAAATTTCAATGAGTGTGATTTAAATGTCGGTTTTCTTCCTCTTCCACTTTTCATTTGTATCCATCATCTCATCCTCACTCTGTTGTCCCAGCTTGCTTTGTTTATATGTTGCGTCAGTATTTTAAAATGTAAATTTTCTCCATTAACTTTTTACTGAGAGCGCCGTTATCAAGTCTGTTGAGGGTTTGTGGATTGCTTGTTGAACCTGTTTGATTTTCATCTGTAGTTGCTTTCAAGATGATGAGTCTTTCATTTGTCATCAAGATAAACATATGTATGAAGGAAACATGCATTACATTAGCCTTGCTAGGCCCTGTTTATATTGGTGATTGTATGAGCTTGTTTGTTACTAACCATATCCCAAGCTTAACCCTACCCAGTGTCTAGACTTGAAAGCTACAGACGCATTGTGAAGTTTTTTATCGTAGAAGAGGCACAAAGAGAGAGAAATGAAAGTAAGAGTGCTTATGCACCCACAGGGAGCAATGTGTGATTGATGTGACAGGCACAGCAAGTATAAGAGATGTTGACAAGTGCTGCAAATGTGCACCTCAGGTCATGAACAATAAGTGCGCTCTACTTGATTAGACCTTCAGACTGAATGAATATGAACCTTTATTACAGCCATTCAAAAGGCAGAAGTAACTACCACCACCACCCCTTTGACAAGGACACAGGGGGTACTGTCTCTGGATGCCCCAAGCTTGACAACCAGTGTTAAGACACGCCTGGGAGTCAAAGTGCAGAAAGCACCAGCCAGCAGCACCACCTCAGGGTTTGGACCAAGCACCAAGAATTTAGGAGGTGAGATACAGACTTTTGTGTGATATAATTTTTTTCATTTTGTTGCCATTTATGGATGTTTATGAATGCAGGTGCACATTCATGCATTCTGAAGCTGATATTTAGTAGACCCAGTTTTAACACTCCAACCAGAAGTTGTCTGTTGTCTATGGTCTTGTTATTGTGAAAGTGTTCTTGCACGCTGTGATCATTAGAGCTGGGGTTAAAGCATCTGTCTAAACTTGAAAGACTACAGACGCATTGTGAAGTTTTTATCATAGAAGAGGCACAAAGGGATAGAAATGAAAGTAAGAAATTTGAACATCTCATCTTTTGAATCACACTTGCCCTTTGTCCTTTCTTCTTATAATGAAAATGTTTTCTGTAATGAAGATGGTCTGAAAACTACCTCCAGTTGGTGCGCAGTACTTGCATGTGCAGTAGAGGATTCAGTATCTGACTATTATTGCGCTGGACACAAGTAGTCAGTAATAACCAGATCTAAAAAAGGTGTGTTAGAGGAATCTAGAGGGATGTAGAGAGAAATTTAAGCCTTATAAGCTGTGCTCTAGGCATAGAGTGTCTGTTCACCGTTTTAATTTTAATCTTGCAGCTTTACTGTGGTACTTGTTTTCACCAGGGAGTGATGTGAAGTCAAGATTAGGAGCCAAAAGTCCGCAGTCAACAGCCAGCGGTAGACTGAACCTCACAACATCCTCCCCAGTAAGGCCTAGGCCAGGAATCAAACCTCTACCCCAGCCTGCCACCAGCAGCAAGCTCGTCACCACACATCCCCCCGAGCAAAGGCCAGGTCTACCACAGGGGTATTTAGTCGTCTGGGCAAGAAGACTTCAGTGTCATGATACAAAGATAGTGTGGAAATTCCTCGCTCAGAGAGACATCATTTTCAGTTGAAGTACAGGGTCTTACAAAGTAGCAGATATGTTTTGAGCATTCATAGTTATACTAATTCAATGATTTGTTGTGGAGAATGTTCGCTGTGGACGAAAAAGAGAGAGAGATGATAATGCCCTAACATGTACATATATGACAGATTGTTTGTACAGTGTGTAATTAAAGTCTGAATGAGAGTATGTAATTAAAGTCTGAATGAGTATGTAATTAAAGCGTGGATGAGTATGTAGTTAACATCTGGATGAGAAGGGTGAGTAATGTAGATACAAATGGGTGGATGAGAGCATGGATGGATGATGAGCGACTGGAAGATGACACATTGATTTGTCAGCCGTTCAAGCATGACAGACATCGGACTTGCTGTCAGTGTTGAAAGTTTGTATTATGGCCACATGGATGCCTACTGCCAGTGTTTCAACACATTTCCTTAGCTGTTTGTTTCATCTTTGGAAAAAGTAAATCTCTGAGGGGTCAAAAAAAAAAAGAAGTGTGCGAAAAGTGTCTAGCCCCAGAAAAACTCACTTTCGTTCAGTTTATGCTCAGTTTCATCGTAGCGTTACCACAGACTAGAAAAGCGCACATCTCATAAAGATGATTGAAATCCATTTGTTTCATATTTTGCTCAGAATTATTTCTATTTATACATAAGATTTTCACCTCATTTTGTAATGTTTGATCTTTTCCCTTGATTTTAAGGTGCAGCATAACACATAACAAATGTGAAAATTTAGAGATGGCTTAATTTAGGAACAGGATACATAATTCTGTTATTAGCTTATTATACATGACATAACATTTTGACTAAAATCTTAGTGCTCAGCATGAAATAATGAAAACAAAATTCAATCCCATGAAGCAAAGCAACATATACAACTAATGTATACCATATTACAAGTCTTAATTTTCCCCCCTTTTACTTTCGTAAACAGTGCGTGGATTAAAAAAAAAGTCTGCTTGTATACCTATCTACTACATGTTCCACCTAAAACTGTTACATTGGTGTATTAAAGATGGATCATGAACTGAGAGACTGCATAATTAAGAACAACATTTGTGGCAGACTAGATATTGCATAACTACATGTTTGTGACCTGACAATTTGTCCAATTAAGAACAGTCTTTCATTTCACTCGGTGAGGTATGCCTAACAAAATCATGATTTGTGTTTGTAGTGGTATATTGTGGCCGTAACCTAGCCTGTTCTGCAAGTCTATGAAAACTGATAAAAAAAAAAGACACTTTCCATCAGATACCTGATTGCATCGAGTGCTTTTGCACAGTTGTGATAAGGTAGTGTAGAAAGGTGACAAAACCAACTGATCAGGTAGACTAGAAAGCGGATAAAATAAAATCAACTGATCAGAGCTACCAACCCCCCAGTCTCAGTTGGAAGGGATGGGGGGGGGATGGAGAGGAAGGCTCCAATCAGAGCTGCGCTCTCCAACTCGGGGGGAAGGTGAGTGTGCCAATGATAACATCCGTAGTTGTGCTCAAGCATTTTTTTTTTTTGTCTGTAAAATTTACCTTGACCTTAGAGTTCAGGACCGTGGCAAGGTTTAGAGAAACTAATTTTAGAGCACTACACAAGGAGAGGGGAAACCAATTTGTCACAGAAGCAATGTCTTTGACAAGGGCAAGAACTCTTGAAGTCTTAAAGACTGGAGGCATCATCTTATTTCCCATACTTAAAAAAAAATTTTTTGTGTGGTAATTTTGGCGATTCCTAATATTCAGGCGTTGTTTCATGCCAAGTAACAAGTGCTGTGAATCTCTTTAAGTGTTTCATATTTGAAAATTAAGTGCAAGATCTGTAACTAAGAGAATCTGATGACGCTCAGGGCCAGATCAGTATGTGAGGAGGGGTGGAGAAAAGTGGGGGGGGGGGGGGGGGGGGATGAGGGCAGGAGGCCGGGGTTGGAAGGATGGAGGCTTGGTTTGAAGGATCGTGTGCGTTTAACAGCGGGAGGTTAGGATACAGTTTTTTATGTTCCAATAATGCTTTTTTTGCCAGGCAAATGGAGGGGGTTGGGGTTTTCTTTTCCAGAAAACGCAAGACCCACTCTTCTTTCAGCCTTGTAGTGAACGATTATGTGATATGTCCAGAGAATTTCTTCAAGCTGGCGTTGGTAACTCTTGACATGACAGTTAGAATGAACACACCCAGAGCTCAAGCTTTTGTCAAAGACCTGGCAAGAGGAATGGAACTCGCAGATGGATAACAAACTATTCCAAGCCTACCAGCCGCCGTGGCGAAGTGGTTATCATCACAGACTCCTGGTTGGGAGGTCATGGGTTCAATTCCCATCAGAGTCATGTGGGATTTTTCTTCCCCAACCGGCTTTCCTACCCAGAGTTAAGTTTGCTACAGGCTCAGTTGGGAAGACTGGGACCACACAGTCAAGTTTCATCCACTTAATGGATGAGCCTCTGAGAGTGTTGCTCAAATTTCCTGACCAACAGTGCAGGTGTCTGTATCTCTCTGTCCTGATTGACGCTGGAATATATTATGAAAGAACGCATAAAGTACAGCCTGTCATGCAATCTCAGACCAGAATGGAAATCCATAGCATCATCTTCATCATCCTCATTCTCATGGGTCAGCATTAAACAAAAGTCTGAAATTCTGTGGCCCTTCATGCCCTGCTGTCATGATGACCTCAGTTTCGATGTCCTTTCCACATCTGTGGCCTTGGATTGGTTCTGTCAGGATTACCGTTATTGGTGAGTCCATGGGGGCTATCATTGGACGGACATGGTGGCGCCCCTGGAGGGAGAGCTCACTCATGCCGGTTCTGCGCGACTAAGCAATTATTGTCAGTAGGGGGGGCTTACTAGGTGGTGTCCTGCATTGAACACCACCAAAGTGACTCGGCAGCAGTGCAGTGTCTCCTCCGGTGGGTTGCCTCTTGACGACTTAGGGGGCTGAGGTGGGACTGACCGGGCTGTAGCTGCGGATGGAGCGTCAAAATGAGCGGTGTGGGTGCACTGCTACTGAGGTGGCACAGATGGGACAGCAAAAAAACCACACAAAAAACCCTCTTCCAAGCTTGAAAGAGCTTTTACCATGTTCCAGGGGCGCCGTAAAGAAGAAACAGTCTTGTGCCATTTGCTCACAGGCAACTCCTTTTACTCCCATTCTCATCTTTTAAAAGGTGAAGAAGCTCCGTGGTGTATTCCATGTCATATTCCACTCACAAGGAAACATGTCCTTTAAGAATGTTTGGACCTGTATGTTGTCGGACACAAAAACTTTAAGGCAGATTCCATTAAAACCCTCTTCGAGATGTCCTACCTGATGTGATTTTTTAATTTCTGAAAGAGATAACCTTTTTCATCAGATTTAAGATTCTGTGAAAGAAATTTCCAATGTGTTTTTAGAAGATGTGTTTTAATGTGTGTGTGTGTGTGTGTGTGTGTGTTTTAATATGACTTGCGAGTTGACTTCAACATGGTGACAATCCCGAATGCAAAATTCTCCCTCTCTCAGTGCCAGTAAACAAGTGTAATAAAAAGTGTTGACAACCCTAGAGTCAAGAGGGGACAAACATTTGCTGGTAACTTCCTCTTATCGGCTACTGTCTTCATCTCCAGCATATTCTTTTAATCTTTTACTGTCTCCTGCTGTTCTCCTACCTTTTTGGACCATTCGTCTGTGTTCTGTGAAGTTTTTTTCCTCTGACATGGCAGCTAGCTATTTTGTTATCTGGCAAGCAGGTAGTGAAAATTTGCATACGGAGTGGAGGCTAGCTGCCCATTCTGCAGAGTCTAGTTGCCCATATCTTGATCAGTGTGCTTTTTGGCATTGAATTTTTTTTTGCATCTATCTTTTTTTTTTTATATCTTGGAGTGTAAAATTAAGAGAAATGTCTGGCACTGTCAGCTCAGTCTACTTTTATGTGCCATAAAATTTCAATAGTTTAGCTACATGTCACAGCCGCTGTTGACTGTTTCTTTTTCAGGATATGTGTTGTGTTTTTTTTTGTTTGTTTTTTTTGATGGTTTGACGTGTTTGTGATGTAACTCTTTTTGTTCTTTTACCTATGTCAGTTTCACAACCCTGAAAAGGTTCTGTTTGGTTAGTTAGCTGTGGTATAACTAAAACCTTAACCATTGGACTAGATTAGACCTTGAGGTGTACCAAAATTCTTTGGTCCGAAAGCAGACATAGGTTGAAGAAATCCCAAACCAGTTGCTATTTTGAATTTCTTTCTTTCTTTCTGCGTACACAGGGTTGATACTCCTGCGGACACTGCCTGTATAGACAGGCAGTGGAGTTTTGTGTATACAACTGTTTTTCATCCTGCCATTAAGGCAGCCATACTCCATCTTCGGGGAAGGTGCATGCTATGTGTAATGTGTCATCCATACCAACAGCCAAGCGGGCCTTCGAAAGTTGGTGATGGGATTTTACAAAAATTGATAACATTTGACTGGGTCTTTTTCAGAACAACTAAATGATTTGAAGATTGGTAGTAAAGACCGAAACAAAAAAGGGGGGTCAGAAGAAAAAAAACAATACAACGTTTCGACTCTTAGTCTTTTTCAAGTGACATGAAACTGAGGACCCATGACAGCACACGCAAATTTTGCTGTGTTAATGACGTAGAGAACGGGGAGACGCAGATAAAACAAAAAAGACGTGTCTTCAAATTATTTAGTTGATGGGATTTTACTTCTGTGCAAGATGTGCGTGCGTTCACACATGAAACCTCAGTTTATAGTCTCATTCGAAGGACTGGATGGGGAATGGAGTCAGAACCAATGTTAACTCCGAGGGAAAAATCCCCCTGTACCAAAATTCGAACTTGCAACCCCAGGATCATGAGTCCAGCGCTTTGCCAACTGAGCAATTCCGGCACCCACCATTCCGAATGAGTCTGTGACGATTCTTATCTTTTATTTCCACTATTGCAACAATCTTATTCGAAGATCCAGCATTTTAAATTCACAGATACCTTCCCACATCAGATGCCGAGATTGGTTTTTGGTGGTGTTGGCAAAATTATGCAGTGGTTGAGAGCTTTCATATTAGTTTCCAAGTGATTTTATATGTAAAATTGTAAGGAATTCTGTTTCTCATCACCTATGGCAACTTTTGCTTGGAAGCGCTGGAGGCTGCTGTTGATTCCGTTGTGGTGCACAAGTTTGTCTGATCCATCCAGAAAGAGTCGTTGTTTGGTTGTTTATTGCATCTTTTACTTTTGCAGCCATCAAGAGGGTCAGTGGTTGTGGCATGGGTTTTATTATTATCATATATAGAAGAGTAGGACTCAAAACTTCAAGTTGTTTTAAAATCAAGGGATTTTACCTTTTATCTCAAAATTTAAGAGTGGGACTTAAAACTCGTTTTGTTTCAAAATCCAGCAATTTTACCTTTCTCCTCAAAGCCTAATGTTCCTTGCGGATGATACATGTAGCGCAGTGGGATTGGTCAGTGCTGGCCAACCAGAATGAAGGTTTAAAAAACCAGCCAAGGGTGTGCATTGCAAGTGAAGTGCTGTTCCTTCATACTTTCATATAGTTACTGTCGATGCCAATTCAAAAGAATACTTGAGTTTTTGAAAAAAGAAAAAAGGACAGGGCTCAAAGCATATATGAATATTCTTTCAACACAAAATTTGTACGCATTTCTATCGTTTGAGAGAAAAAAAATACTGCTCACCGATTTGTGCCACAAATACATTATTATATCTACATGAAATTTGTTAAATTTCGCTTGTGTATGTGCGTGTATGTGCATACGTGCGTGTGTGTGAGCACACGTTTAATGAAACTGATTTATGAAAGGGAATGGTGATTATGAATACATACCTACCAAATATGTTGTCACAAATTTTACATAGCCAACAAGAACATAGTTCATTACTCATCCAAAGTATTTGGGCATTCTTTCTTGGTGCAAAGGTAAAGGTAACAAAAAAAAAAAAAAAAGAAAAACTGGATTGCAATTTCAAGACATTAAAATGAGGAAACCATATAATTTGTTGTAAAAGAATGATTTTGATGCAGTTTTATCAGTTGTCCCTTAATTCCAACAAGAAAAGCTACAGATGTCAAATAGAAACTTTGTTAAAATGTTTATGAACTAGAACTTCATTAAAGTATTACCCTCGATGGATACAACTTTCAGGGAAGTGTCAATGGTGAAAAGTCCATTTCATGCTGTTAGACACAAATTCAAATTCTCCCAAGTTCCATTCGTTTATAACACACACACACACACACTAATCTCTACAGATCCACATTCGTCCATGATTTCTTTTCAGATGCACACCCTAATTTCAACAAATCCACTCTTGTCCATTAATTAATGTTTTTTTAATTCAAGCAAGAAACTGCACATATTCTGAATTAAGTTTCATAACTGCATATATGCATTTACTGCCTTCACAACAATGACAGTGCACGCTCAGTTGTTTTAAATGATTCTCTTTCTATCATCTCCTTGATTAACATTTTAAAAAATGGAGGTAATCAAATGACTGGGCTGTGCATCCAAACAATAAAGTAATTAGTATAGCTGATTTGAAAACCATGTGGTGAAGTCAGAGTTTTTTGCCATTAAAAGTGGAGGTTGCTTTTTTTTTTTTTTTTTTTTTTTTCATTTTGTTGACCTACTCTGTCCAGCTTCAATTCTGTGGCCAAGACTGAAAAACAAGACTAAACACTGACCAACATCTATTAGCTATCAGAATCCATGTGCTTCCAGAAACAGCAGTAGTCTCAATCTTAAAACCATGAGCACTGTTGAAATTACCGCCATCTTCTGTCTGGTGTGGCAATAGATCTTAGATCTAGAAACTACAAACACAAGTACGCTTCACTACCAGAAAACAAATAACCCAGCACTGTAGCATTGTATTTGGTAAGAAAATGGGTTGCACTAGGCAATTTTGCAAACCTGAGCACTATCTTCAACAATTTCAAGATCAGTGAAACTGTACAGTTCAAAAAAAAACAAACAAACAAATGGATACAAGTCATATATTAGCAATATTGCCTTTTCAGAAAACCTTCATGCCATACTATGTGATGTTCTGGGGTCCAAACAAGTGCAACAGATTCACATGTAAAAGGCAAATGTAAAGATATTCTCTCCCTTGCAGTGGCTAAAAATAGAGTGCTCTAAATACAGGTCATTCACAAACAAGGATATATCACACAATCCAGCAGTCCATTCAGACACTACGTTTGCTGTTGCTGCCGCATATACATAAAAACACCAATTCCGGCTAAAGCCAGAGCTGTGAGAGCCAAACATGTCATCATGATCCCTCCACTGCTTGGTTCCGGCCTAATGAAACGTTTCTGGAAAGAAAAAAAAAAAAAAAGGAAGAAATGAGCATAAAGTTAGATTCTCTTCAACAACAGAGACCATGTCTTGTCTAACATATTCTTTGTGGTATTGAAATCTTTTTCATTAACTCTTCAATTATTTAAAAAAAACAAAAAAAACCCCCTGGAACGAAAAATCAAGACGAATGCTTGGCACTCTTAGAACAGCCTAGTTTTAAGACGCCATAAGATTCCATAGTTGTGCTACCATGTCACAAACTTCTTTTATTGTGTGCTTCTTTTCCAGGATACGTTTTTGTTCAGTGATCTGATCCAATCACGATATGACCTTTTTTTCCTGTACGACTTTGGCAGCCGCAAAAAGGTTGTATGATAGCTAAGCTATAATAATACACACTTAAAACATGGAGAATTTGGAGACTAGGAAAGGACAAAAATAAATATAACACAGGTTTTCATAGAATTAGCTTTTTCAAATCAGCAATTGTCATGAGTAGTTCAGAGGTATTACCATTGGACAGACCTAGTGGTGCCCTCACTCATGTTAGTTCAGCCACTAAACAATTATTGTCACCAGTATGCGGCTTAGTAGGTGGTATCCTGTGTGTGTGTGTGATCAGAACAGGCACTACTGAACACCAATGAAATGACTTGGCAGCAATGCAGTGTCTCCTCTGGTGGGTTTTCCTTATGACGACTGGACACAGATTCTCCTTGTAGATCACCAGTACTGGGGTTGTGATGGGACAAGCATGGTGAGACAAGGGAGCCAAAATGAATAGAACTGAGGTAATGCCTCTGGAGTGGAATAGGGGATAAGACGGCACAAAAAAGGCACCCATAGTAGTTCTTTCACAGGTCAGCAATTTTCAGTGATCTGAAAGTGTGTAAATCTTTTTTTCAATACAATATGCATCAGTGTCCCATTTACTACCTTTCACAACACACCTTGTTCCGATCTTATTCAAACTGTAAGATTCTTGAGATTTGTCACAACACTGTTTCACTTACACTGCCAACATCCTCCTTGAAACAAATACAGCAGGAAGCAGGCTGTGGTTGCCGCTTCTGAGGCTATTATTGTACAATCTGGAGTCCCCCAAGGTCCAGTACTGGGTCCTGCTTTGTTCCTGCTCTTCTTCAAAGACCTCCTGAACAGCTGTCCTCTACCACACACCTCTTCACCAACAATACACGATGCTACAGAACCATGGTAGACGATGTGTTGAGATTGAGAATGTCTATAAAAAAAAGTGCTAGACATTCCATTCACCAGAAAGAAGATCCACTGGCAGAAAATTACCATCTTTACAGCCAACAGCTTAAAGCAGCTAAAGAGACAAAATATTTGGGTGTCACCATATCTCAAGGTCCAAGACGAGACGATCAAATTATCAACATCACCAGCAGAACCTTGAGCTTTCTGCGGCAAAAATTTGAAATGGGTTCCCCTGCCATTAGAAAAAAAAATTATAAGGCACAGGTATGCCTCTCTTTAGAATATCTCTCGCCTGTTTGGGACCTCACACAATCCAAGACATCCGCAAGATTTACACAGTGTAGAGCCATGCTGCCTGTCAGGTGGTAAACCACTCCCATGAAACTTCCACTGTTATGTATATATATGTAGACCCAGTTACACAGGTCCCCAGGAAAGGAAAGAAGATCTAAGAGGCAGGCAACTTCCTTCAAATTCAACTGTGGAGAGCAGAAGCTGCAATCATCACACCACACAGGCCAGTCCCAAACCCAACATCAAGACAAATGGGACAGACACATCAGCAAACCTACATTTTTTCCTGCTGGCAAAAGCAATTGCAGGAAGTCTCCTTCCTACAGACAAAATGATCAATGAAAGTGAGGCAATAATATCAGGGTTAGCGGACTTTGTAAAGATGCATCAGAACAGATCAAATGGTTCTGAGAAAAGGACTAGGGTCACAACAAAGTTTGTCAGCAACCAAGATAACAATCCATTCACATAATTATAAACTGTTACCTTTTTGGGTACCCAAGAAAGTATCAAGTCAGAGCATACCATGGACACACTTGTAGGAGTACACATTCTGGATGATGCGACAAGGTTAGGATAGCTCCATGATAAAGCAATTACTGTAATTAGTATGGGCATTGAAAAAGAGCAGCTTAGGAGATGGTGTTCTGTGTATGTTACATCAGAGAAGGTATAACTGAACACCACAAAAGTGACTCTGTGTCCCTTCAAGGTTGTTGGCCTCATGACATGGCAACAGCTGCTCTCTGTTGACTGCCGGTACTGGGCCTAGGTTGAACAAGCTTGAATAAGACTGTGTGAAAGGGAGAGTAGGAATGAGCAACGTAGGTGAAATTGAACATTAGGAGGAAAAAAATTGCACGGCCACTAACCATTTGTTCAGCATAGGCTCCATGCTGCACTTTCATCTCCACTCTGTTGCCAGCTGTGATAAAGATCTGAACTGCTTCCTGGTGAGTCACATTTTCAATGCTCTTGCTGTTCACCTGCACACCAGAAAAGTCTCATGCACATCTAGCAAGTCAAGTATGATTACGGATGTAAACTTTGAAATAAATGACTTGAACAGAATATATGGACCTGCTTACAAATTCAATTCTTTCATAAACTTGATTAACTTTTATACAGAAGCCTGCTGTTCAACTCAGAAAATGATTCTGTTTATTTCATTGACTTTACCATATTTTTTTTTTAATAGGAGGCAACTGTTTCAAACGATTACACACTACAGAACTTGTGGAGGACATAAAACAAAGCACAGCGCCTTCCAGTTCTTTTTCTTTCTAACAAATCTATTTCACTGATGAACTTGAATTGACTGTGAGGACTAAGGAAAGAAACTGACAACTAAGTACTGCAAATTACACACACTGATTCTGCGGGGAAGAATATTTTCTAATACCTTTTCCTGTCAAGTGTTGACCAGATGGCATTATGATCTGAACAGCCCTATCTCTTAAAGCAGATCTGATATCCATACACTGGATATGAAATACTTACCTGATCATGTCATGTGACTGACAAAACAACTCCAAAGCGCGTTAGTCATTTTATGTGCAGTGTGCATGACGAGTTTATGCACATGCGTTGTTGCTTGCAGCATGTGCTCCATCTTAATATTGTGAAACATGACCCTCACTGCATTTAGTAACAGTGCCGGATCTTGATCCCCCAAATGATCATTATTCAGTACAACTCAACAATCATATACATATTTCGGAATTGAAACACACTCAAATTCAGTTCTCCTGTGTGCGTTTTAACCTTTACCAGATGATGTTTTTGACAACACAGGCCCTGTCATGTGGGTCGTCCAAGACCCACACATTTTGCAGAGGCTTTTCCTATTGCTTATTCCTATTCAGATTGTGTGGGTCTTGTAAGACCCACACCTGAAAAAAAGCAGTTCAGCAACTTATTCCTCACCAGATGGCATGGGTCATGTGCAACCCATTAAAATGTGCAGGTCCTGGGGGAACCGCAACTAATCATGCTGATAATCGATTGTGTTCATGCATAAACTTTCTGTGACCAACGGCTATTAAGGCTGTTGACAAACTCTTAAGATTTCATGAGCATAGCTCTATCCATTCATAAGATATGATGTTTTTATTGAGTCACTGGGTCATGGAAGACCCAGAAAGCATGTAAAGGTTAACCAATTTCATGCCATCCACAGTGCGTTAGTGATATGGATGAAATACTTTTTGTCAATCATGGAATGCAGCCTGTTATTCAAAACTGCCCTATAGTCCTCCAAATATGATTTAGTTTATTGCCCAGTTGCCATGGAGGTTACATTACACTGTCAATGCAAAATCAGGGAATATCACAGCACTTAAGAGACTATGTAAGACTGTTGAAACAAGACCAGGGAATCCCAGAACAAGTAAACCATTAACTATATTAACACATCATCAACTTGAATCAAATGAGAATTCATTCTGGACAAAAAAAGTGGTAGTTTTTGTTCATTAACAACATTATCTTAAAAGCAAGATTTCATAGGTAACACACATTCTATCATATAGAAATGATAAGCAAACATGTAACACTTGTGATTTCAAGTCTTAACACACATTGACAAAATGGAAGACAATGAATACAAACACTGGACAGCAGAAAATAGGACTTTTTTTTTTAACAAAACCATAAAAACAAAAACATATATATATATATAAGAAGTGAAAGTGTGGAAGGAGGATGGAAATTATCAATATTTATTAGTGATTGAGAATCTGGGAGTCAAAACTGTATAACTTCTGACTCCTGTCATTTGAGAGGCAATACATACCCCTCTCAAAAGTTGCTAAGGATATTCTTATGAAAAGAGTTGTGTACACATTTCAATAACACAAGTCTACGAAAGACAGAGAGAGGGTCACTGTGCAAATTTCTATCACAGTCTTCTTCTTCTTCTTCTTTAGCGTTTCAGTATTTGACAGTGTGTGAACTCATTTTACCCTGTTGGGATACTCACACTATACTCTAGAGTATAGTCAGTTCACTTCGACTTCGTTGAGTGCAGAATTTGTGGGAAGAGGTTGTGGAAAAAGACAGATAAAAGATATAGTAGACAGAAAGGACAGTAGACGACAGTACAGCAAAGGAGGAGACAGAGTTACTGAGAGTGAAAGGAAAAGGGGACGTTACTAGCACAGAATGTCCTGAAGGACAGGGAACTATTTGTACAAAAGACCCCCTGGTATTCCCAAGGGGGATCTATCACAGTAGCTGCTACACTACAGATCTGAACAGAAGCATGCTGTGCAATGTGCTTGCCTGTCAACAACCCCCTTTGTGAAAGTTCCTGAGTGCATTATGTGGCAAACTTTGATTGATTCCCTGATTTTGCTTTGACAGTGTAATGTAACCTTCATGGCAACTGGGCAATAAACTAAATCATATTTTGAGGACTATAGGGCAGTTTTGAATAACAGGCTGCATTCAGTTCTCCGTCTGTGGTTGTGATAATTAAGCAAAGTGCCGTCATAAACCTGAAGCATAGCACCAATGATCTGCATGTATTGATGTAATGTGTCAGTTTGAAATTGGCTAACACTGAACTAGGGCACAGTTTGCTTCATGTTGACATGTGTAAAAAGTGTCATACAAAACAACAGAATCAATGTGTGCTGTGTCACACTGGATGAGGAGTCCTGAAGTGTCACATAATGGTGATGACATCAAACCCACGTTTGTTCTGGATCTGCTGTTTCAGAAGAACAGATGTTGCAAAGGACGTACTCTTCATTACAGCATCCATTGACAGCATCCTTTGAACAAAGTTACTCTCCTGTTTCTTGAGACAGATGTTCCTGGTGGGCATGCCCACAGCAATTTCATCATCCCATAAGTCAGCTTAACAAGTGAATTAGACAGAGAGAATGTCAAAACATGGGTGTTTAATGATGCATCTGTAATGCAGACACTGTGTTAAAAAAACACATTTTAAAAGCAGTTGTATGTAACTCTGCCAATTAACATGGACAAGCAAATCACAACAGTTTGAATTCACTTATTATTCGTATCAATGATCAATTCAGATCTACATGTCTTAGGTTTTGATGAGATGTTTGTTTGCCATACTGTGTGATGATTTTGACCCACAAACTGAGACAAGGTGACTCTTCTCGCAAGAATGGTGTTATCTTCCCCAGATTTTTTTTATTTTCTGGAACAGGTCTATTTGAATTATCTTGACAATTTCAAGCAAAGTTTTTACAATGGGGGAAACTTTGACCAATTTCTTACATGGCATGATACACAAGATCAGACCCCTGGGTGTGAAGTTCTCTTTTGTGGACAACTTTCAGGCAATCTCTAAGTGCATATATTGCAGCAATCTGGACTAATGACACTGCAAAAGGCCTATATATTCATGTCTAGGGATGCTGTCCAGCTGGAATGAACAGCACAGAAAACACAACTACAGAGTTGGAACATGAAGCAACACACTAAAAACAAACAAAAAAAAAAGGACTATACCAGAAAATGGCACTGACAAGGTCTGCGTGGTAGACAGTGAGATGGGGGAACACTTTACCTCAAGGATTTTATCCCCTTCCTTCAATCTTCCATCTTTAAAAGCTGCTCCCTCTTCTTTCAAACGAGTCACATATATTCCAGGATCTCCAGGAACATGAGGTATATCTGCGCCACCACGAATGTTGAATCCAAGGCCTTCAACAAAATGCAAACAGTGCAGGAAAAATCATGGTAAAGAAGAATGTGAAACAGTACCTGAACTGCAGCGCTTTGTTATTACTGTAAGTTCTTTCACTTCTCTCCTTAAATTGATCTGAATGCAAAATAAACCTGCTGAGTCAATAGTTGATGATAATCATTACAACAGTAAGCAGATAAATAGATTTAGTTGGTGAGAATTATTACAACAGTAAGCAGATCAACAGATTTCTTTTTGTTCTCACTGTACAAACTATCATCCCATACAAACGCATTTCACTCCAATAGATCAAAAACTGAACCTGAAAGTGATTAATTCCCATCAGCCAGACAATGGACTGCATGATTGTAGTGAACAGGAAGTGTGTATGAGTAAACATAATTATGTTGGTTTATGTGTGGATATGGACACAGATACAGGCACTCATATTTCATTCTGTACTCTTAAAAAACTCATTCTCTCAAGGTTAACACGACTGATTCTTTTACAGCCTTATAACCAGAATTCCTCCCTGTCTCTTTAAAGTTAGCCAAGCTATTTCTCCCTCAAATTATCTGCTGATCAACATAAATTTCATGAAACTTTTTTCTCTTTTAAACATTAGAATGGAATTCGTTTTTTTTCCGTTTCATTTCTATTTTGTCCCTCATTATCCACTCTCTGTCAGGAGGATGTCATCATTATGCAGACCCTGGGTCTGTGACACAAAAAAATGGTTAGTTTTTTCATACTCCCTGTTCACTTTTTGACTAAACATGCTTCCCATGTCAAAGCCCACAACAGTAAGCTCTTTTAGACATTTTCTGTTGTTTGTTTCTTTGGGTTTTTTTAACAGTAGATGTCAAACTCTTGCAGAATTCAAAGCAATAGGAGAGGGTGAATTGCTCTCCAGTCTCCTAGTTTGCAGTGCGAGAGGTAGGGATGGATACAGCAGAGTTAGCTGCGATAAAAGAGATGCCCCTGGACTCCTCAGAACACTGCAATCGTGATCAAGAAGATGATGCAAGCGGGTGGAAAGCACTGTTCAGGTGCCAGGCAAGCAGCAGTGATCAAAACAGATCCTTTCCTGTATGTTATGAGTCATTATATCACTGACTGATGTGTTAGCATCAGCAAGAATGGAGGGCTGACACACCACTGCAGTGATGGAGTGGAGGGAGGGAGATGCCACACTGAATAATGACAAATGTGTATCCCCCTTTCTGGTTCAGTCTCTGATGAAAGAAGAAAGAAAGGGGGTGGGGTGTATAATCCATCTCTGACTGCCAGAAGAGTACTTCATGCCTTCAATTACTTGGTCAGTGATCATTTCTAACATGAATTGTCATCATGGGTGTGAGAATGCACCACCTGTCACTGTAATTTTCCTCTGTATGTGTGCATAGGCAAAAAAGTGATGGGTTGACCCCTACTTGTCCTAAGTGTACACATGCCCAAACCGATTCACATCCCAATGTTTCATTCAAATATGACTTCAGACTCAGGGCCCTCAGCAAGCTCAAGCTTAATCAAAGATCATACCTGAAATCCTCCAGGACTGTAAAGCATGGCATAACCACTACAGGTGAGCGAAGCAAGCAGAAGACAAAGGAGCACGTGGAAAAGTCAACTGTTAAACAATGAACGAATGATCCATCCAAATCCATTGGTTTTTAAAAAAAAAAAAAAAAAAGAGATCTAGTTTAGCCACAAAGGAGAAGTGATAACAACTCTTGAGGAATAGAAAGCAAGGCAGAATGTAAACCTGTGGCGTAACCAGAAAAAAGTTCGGTCACAGAATAGTAAGTAAGCAGAAGCAGCCTAGCAGTGTCTGCTAAAATGGACGTCGGTGATAGGGGCATCTATTTTACTTCATTAGCCATCAACCTAAAACCAAACAACACCAACTAATGACTGTAACTTTCACTGCATTAGCCATGAAACTTGGCCAAAGCAAGCTAACCAACTGCCACAGCTTATAAGAGTTTTGACATGGAAATGCATATGGTGCCAAATATAATTTGCAGTAAGCACAAGTTACTGTCATCACTAACTGTAAGCACAAATTACTTCCATTAGTATCTCAGAAATGACCTTCCACTGGTTTCATTTTATGTTTAATCCTAATCTGTACATATTAATTTCTTACCACTTCTGTTTAAATCCATCACGGCTGTTCAGAGCTAGCTACTTAGTTTTGAGAGGCAGGGGAGTTTACAGCTCGCCCGCAGCTGCAGAGGCCAAGCCGTGAATGCAGGTCAGGGAAAGAGGTGTTTTCTGCAGACTGCTCCCCACCAGCTAGCTAGCCGTGCTGTACTTGGCGAACTGAATGTCATCTGTGTAAAGCCAGTCTGGCAACAATGTGTTTGGCATTGCTGAGCGCCATTACAAGTGGGGCTGTTAGTTTGATGATTAGTGGCTGTCATGAAAAATGTAATATATCTGTGCTCTTGAGATGACTGAATTGGCGAATTCCCGACAATTCGTTTAATACCAAACTCGACTAGGTTTATTTTCCTGTAAATAATGTAGATACAGCATGAAATCTTGTACACAAGTGGTCAGGCGATATTCAAACAATGACAAACACACACACAATTGTGCAAAAATGACGTCATCACTTTCTGGGAAGTTAATTTTCCCCAGTTAACTAGTACACAAGTTTGATACATGCCTCTGCTCGGACTTCAACAACAAAAATGTTGGATCAGAAATGTGTAAGCCTTGTTTGTTTGGCCCTTTCACTAAGTGTCTCACATGGGACGGAAAAATAAAGCTGTGCCATCTTCACAATTAAAGATGGTGGGTACCATTTTCAACTTGATTGTATGTGATCTGATCTCACACTTAAGGTACATGAGTCGGTTTCATTAACATGGTCAGATACCAGGTTCCAAATATGCATTTTAAAGATACTTTGCAAGCTGCAATCCTAATCTGTACATATTACTTTCTTACCACTTTTGTTTAAATCCATCTTCACAATTAAAGATGGTGGATACCATTTTCAACTTGATTGTATGTGATCTGATCTCACTTAAGGTACATGAGTCGGTTTCATTAACATGGTCAGATACCAGGTTCCAAATATGGCATTTACAGACACTTTGCAAGCTGCCAAGTGGTCCTCAGACATGAACACCAGCTACATTGTTGCAAACCCCAGACAGAAGTAAGGTGAATCAACAATAAACATAAATAAATACTGCCTTTAAAATGTTCCTCTTTCCTTTCTGTACATGTAGCAAACCACTCTACAGGTTCTGTTTTAAGAGTCAGATATTGTTTGTTTTTTTTTTAAAAAATGTTAATGCACAATTTGTAATGAAAGAGGAGGAGGGTGTGGTGAGATTAACTTTACAAATAGTTGATTGATTCTTTTCTTATTTTTTTATAGCCTTTGGAAAAAGACTGTTTCACATGGAAGTGTATATTCATAAGCAGTTGAAAGGGGAGGCAAGAAGACTGGGGTGAAGAGGTGAGGGGGTGTGAAGAGCTGTTTCTGGCCATGTTCTTTCTGTTACAGGTACCTCTTACTAAAAGCCTTACAATGTAATATCTTGCTGTCATATCTGCCATCATCATGATTATGATCATCTGACATTTAATATATGCTTTGCACTTTTTTTCCTCTTCAAATGTTTTGTTATATTGTGGATGAAAGAGAAGGTGTCCTCTGGTAACTATCTAGTAATGTAGACAACCAACTCTCTTCCTGTTACTGAAATTAGTTTCTAGCATGTTCTCTCAAACCAGGCTCCATTCTGATAAAATAGATACGCATTTAACAATAAGTACAAGTTTGAGGTTTGTTTTACTGTTAATTGAACGGAAAATCTCTTCTTAGGTAATGAGTTCATATGATCATGAAGATTGAAACTGAAAGACACAGTACTTAATCCAGCTCTATTCTAAACAAATACAATTTCCCACTTGAAATTTGAGTCTCCTATCATTAGTATCAGATGAACAATATGTGACAACTGTGCAGCCTAATATGAAAATACATTCATGAAAAATTGGGTTAACTGCAATACACTATTATCTGCTTACTCATGAATAGCCAGCCTTAGTATAATATATGGTCAACCACCTTACAAATGTAAATGGCAAATATTAACTTTACATGGCAAGAAAGTAAGTAAAATGGGGTGGCTGTGTCTGACTACTTTAATATATACATCTTTTTTTTTTTTACAAGTTTCATAATTTGAAAAATAAATGATCCCCTCTACTTGTGGAACAAGCCCCAACTGGCACAGCCCCACCCTAAATTCGTATGACATTTTATAAACCCTACAAGCGTGAGAGGAACAGAGACAATAACAAAATTATGCGGTTCATGTACACGAGCTAGTTGTAGCTATGAACACAATCTATTTTAGTCGGCAAAAGCTGCTCCTGACAGACTGCACCCGACACCAACTCGGTAACTGACCAATGTCCCCTCGCTCCAACACAAGAGTGTTCACGGGTAAGTTCAATGACATGGTATCCGTCAACAGTGAGAGCAAATGGTCGTTTTTCTACGACAGCTTCTTGTCACACTTCAGACTGACACCTTGTGTTGCTACAACACATTCTGTGCCTTCAAGAACAAGCCGGCAGCGAGGACATAGAATGGTCACTCTTCCACCTTTCGAACAGTTAGGAGGGAGTGTTTAGTAATTAATATGTATCAAAGACCATTACAGTGATCTCCCTGTAAACAGTGCTACCAGATTTGAGATCCCAGATCTGCACTGTACACAGGTTCAGAGTAGGCCAGTTTAGATAACTATTACGAACTCTGTTATGAATACGTCAGTGTTGTGGAGTAGGCACAACAACCTTTTAGGGACACATTATGTATATCTTCAAAAAACAAAAAAGTTCATAAGAATATGCATGTATGAAACTCCATAGGCCTACTGCCTAGTGATCAAACAAGGAAGATAACTTTAATTCGTGTTTGTGACGAGGACTAATAAACCGTATGTTTCCATTGTGAAACAACGATGATAACGAGGACAAGATTTAGTGAAACAATGAAATAAATTAAAAGGCGCCCTTCTAACGGAATTGCGTGAGCATCTGATGAAGCACCTTCAGTTTTCATTGTTTTTTTTTGCAACATACAGTATGATATACTGATTTAGATCTAGTATAATAGCATCAGCATATTGAGACGCCGTGGTGCAGTGGTTAAGAGTTGTTAATTCCTGGCTTAGAGATCGTCAGTTCGATTCCCACCAGAGCTATTTATTTGTGGGATTTTATGCCCCAACAGACTCCAACCAGTGATGATTTCATTGTAGGATTAGGTCGCCACCCCATCCCATTCTTTCCCAAGTAAAATTATGATTTTTTTAAAAAGTTATTTTTGGGCCTGTTTCACTATTAGGGCGAACCAGGATCATCTAGTCTGGAACTCGTTTCCAGGTGAAGATGGGAAAATTACATTAGTCTGCTGATAAAAACCCACACAGAGTAGGAATCCTCCAGTTTTTTTTATGTTTCTCCACAGTCGTAGATCTTTATCTTCCTACACTGGCTTTCCATCTCAGCACAACCTCCATAGTACAGCATGGGTAATCAACTAGTTGATTGGGACTGTCCAAATGGATGATGATGATGATTGTGGAAAGGGAGTGTTGCTTAAATTTCCTGACCAACATTGAAGATGTCTGTATCTGTTTGGTTTGGTCAACACCTGAATTTGATATGAAAGTATGAGTAAAGCCCTGCCATGCAGTCTCAGTCCAGGATGGAACTCCATCATGTCAATTTCAACATCTTTGTCCACATTGATCAGCTTACAAAACAGAAAGTCTTTAACTCAGTGGTCCTACATGCTGTTGTATAGTAACCTCAGTTTTGATTTTCTCTCAGCGTCTATTCTGTTTGCGAGGTTTTTGTTAGGTAAGTGGTATTGGCGAGTTCATTGGGACTGTTGTTGGATGGATGTGATGGCACCCTCCTGATGGGGACGTTCTAAAAACTAAGCAATTATTATAATCAATAGGGGGCTTTGGAGTGGTGTCCTGAAAATGTTGGATCAGAACAATCAACATTTACTGAACTCCACCAAAGTAACCAACAACAGTGCCATGCAGCTGGTGGGTTATCTCATGTCAGTTGACATTGACACTGCCTGCTCCCTTCCGATTGCTGGTGACCAGATTGTGGCTATGGAAGGTGAACCAAACCTGGTGGCGTTAGTATAATGCCACTGAAGTAGTACAGTCGAGACAGTCAGAAGAACAGTGCCCAAGTTCCTGGTCATTTCTTATGTGTTTGTTTGTGAGGGTAGTGTGTCAACGGGGTAAACATTGAATTGCTTTTTGTAAGCTTTTATAAAAAAAAGAGACAGAATTTAAAGTCTTGTTTACCCTCTTGAGCCTTGGCTCCACTTGGTCATGGAAACTGTGTAGTTTTTCATGCATCGAGTGTAATGAACAAGTAAGGCAAGGTGGTATAGATATGTCATCTGTAGGATGTTCAGTTGAATCAGAGGACAGATTGGTCAATGGCATTGTGCATGGAGGTGCTGGTGAGGATATATGTCCTTTTTATATGAAAATAAATGACACAGAAGGTATTAGTGATAAACATAAAATAAAAGTAGCCACAATTGGCCTATCATAGGTGTAGCAAAGCTCCAGGTAAGATCTGGTGAAAAGAAATGAAGAGAGGAAAATGAAGAGTGATATTCTACAGATAAAGACATTTTCTAAACTGATGTAAAAAGGAAGGTTTAATTTGTTTTTCTTTTCTTTCCAGGAAATTTTCTCCCAGACAGACAATGGAGACATAGCTTACTTTTTTTTTCACCTGAGGAGACAGGCAAACAGTTTGTGTTTTGTAAGTCAGCACGAAGCTGTAGACATTGTTCAGATTTTGTGGCTTGCAGAGACCAGATCCAGGGGAAAAAAAAAACAGTTTTATAGGTTTGTGAAGACCAGGAAATTTTGTTTGCTACAAGAGATTTTTGTGTTGCACTGTCTGAGCCAAGCTGTTAAATGAAAAGCACTTGTGAGTCCTGGTTAATGGTTTTGATTTGAAACATAGTAGAAAGTATTCTATAAAAATAATTTTTTAAATTAGTTTTTTAATAAAAAGGGGTGGCTCTCATCAGTTTGTCAGTTTGTATGTAACGTACTAGAATCTAACAGAGACAGAAAAAAAAAAACATGAACACTGCACAAAAATTTTCAAAGATGGTAATGTTTGGCGTGCTTTTATTTAACATCTAAATCAAGCAGAGCAAACAACAACTTCAGTCTGTATTTTAAAAAATATTAATATTGACATGTAGTAGTCTCTTAGCAATATAATGGCTCCTATGATCAGTTCACCTATAGACCTAATGACAACACAGATCACCAATCTCTTTCTCTCTCTCTCTCTGTGTTTGTTGGTTTGATTTTTTTTTATCACGTCTGGCCCTATGCGGAATCACTTTATTCTCATGCTGCTTACAACCCCATCGACAGCCACAATCAGCTTCATGCAGCTGCAGTCCTAGCATTGCAGTCCACAGGAGCAGTCAATTCAGGTTATCATATGGCAGGCAGACCATCAGAGAAAACACTGCCTTGCTGCTGTATCACTTCACTGATGTTTAGTACTGTTTGTTTTGATCTAACTTGAAGGAAATCATGTACTTATCCCCCACTGGTGACTATAACTGTGAGTGAGCATTCTCCTTCAGAAAGGGTCTCCACGTCCTTCCAACCACATTCCCCATGAGCTTGATGATGATGGCAGCTTTAATACAAACTGTATTTGGGCACAGACAAGGAGAGGAAATCAAAACTAAGGTCACCATAAGAGCATGGCATGAAGGAGCACAAAATTAAGACTGTACACAATAGTATGTGTGTGCTTATTTGTCAGTGAGTGTGTGCGAGAATTCTGCTTAATCACTTAATCAAAATAATGAAAATGGAATCATTTATACTAGAGTCTAAAATTTTGAGTAGTTGGAATCAGTGTTGATACAGAATTTGGTGGAATTAAAACCTGTGGAACATGTAGACCTGGGGAACATAGAGGTGGAAAAACAGGGGGGGGGGGGGGGGGGGGGGGGGGGGGGGGGGGGGGGGGGGGGGGGTTGCAAAGATATAGAGAAACAGACAAGGGAGGATCATGGATCATGGAAAACAGACCTGGCAGGAACAGGGATGTAGACAAACAGACCTGGAGAGAACAAAGACACGGGGAAACAGAAACCTGAGGGAAGAAAGACCTGGGACTTGCTCAGGTCTGTTCCTCAGGTCTAAAGGAACCCTGAGGTCTTCATGTTCCTCCTGCAAGTGTATTTCTAATGCAAGTTTTTAGAACCTTTGATATCTGTTGCTTCAGGCCCTTGTTTCACCCAGTCTGTATCACCAGCTCTAGTTTTCCCCAAGCCTGTCTCTCTGTCGATGTAGGTTTTACCAGCTGGCATTAGCAGACCTTAAGGCTTCTCTCACTGTCTTTTTCACATCCAGGTATCTTAATAACCCCATTCACCTGGAAACACCAACACATCCACCCTCTTACATTTATCAACTGTGTATGCATTGCAATTCTCTTACACTCGGTCTCAAATCCAGTCATCATGTTTATAGCCTGGCTGATCACGGAGGCCATGCTGGGTCTGTCAACAAATTAAGAAGGGAACTAAACGCAAATCACAATCCCAGGACGAAAAACCAGAATATGGCACACTTCATTGGAAGACCTTGTCCATCACCCCCCCCCCCCCCCCCCCTCCAAGCAGCAACTCATCATATGCATCCTAAGCACACCTGCAACATCCATCATTTGAAATATTCGACAGGGCTGAAAATAGATGGGTGAGGAACTGATCTGGTGTGACTGAGAGAGAGACTCTAAATAAGTGAATTCAGGCCAAGACAGATGATGCTGTGTGTGGGAATGGGTGCTGATTAGCCATCTTGAGGTCTGTGGCATTAATGAATATGTGCAGTTTTTAAGTGGTTGAGTGCAAGCCATCGCGCTGGAAGCAAGATGGATGGATATGAAATTATTTGAAAGAGTCTAGTAATGGTGATATTATCAGCACAGGGACCGATACACATCTACTATCATAAGCATTAGGAAGCTATGCCCTTTCATCAAGTATGTACCATCCATGTATACATATTATTCTATTATAATTTCTTTCCTAAGAAGCATGACCACCTGCCTATTTATGATAGTTTGTATGTTTTAATGCATGTTTGTATGTACTGACTCAAATCAGTTTCTCTCTCTGGTAGTACATCCAGGTGTTGTGTGCAAAATTGTAGCCACGAACGTTGAAGATTTCTTAACTGCAAAGAAGTGTAAATTACCAACGACTTTGTCAAGTTTGGAGTCACATAATTGTCTTCATCGCAGAAGCATGAATAGGTTGATGGTGAACTTCAGTGACAAGTATTATATGAATTTAAGTTGCTTCTACACACACTGAACATCCCTCTCTTTTCTCTCTTTGTTGGCCTGGTTTTCTTTTAAAACATCTAGTTTGAATACTTCTACACACTGAACAACCCTCTCTTTTCTCTCTTTGCTGGCCTGGTTTTCTTTTTAAACATCTAGTTTAAATACTTCTACACACTGAACATCCTTCTCTTTTCTCTATTTGTTGGCCTGTTTCTTTCTAAACATCTAGTTTAAATACTTGTTAACACACTGAACAATCCTTCTCTTTTCTCTATTTGTTGGCCTGTTTTTTTTTTTTTTTTAAGCATCTAGTTTAAATACTTGTAAACAAACTGAACAACCCTCCCTTTTCTCTATTTGTTGGCTTTTTTTTTTTTTTTTTTTTTTTTTTTTTTAATAACATCTAGTTTAAATACTTCTACACACACTGAACAACCCTCTCTTTCCCGTATTTGTTGGCCTTTTTTTTTTTAAAAAAAAAACATCTAGTTTAGAAAGATCTGTTTCAGTTTCAGTGAAATGGATCTTTTTCAAATCGCGGTTTTGTCAAGTATGACTCTGTGTAAGCAGACAGCCAGAATGTTGAGAGTACTATTGTGATCCAATTCTTTTCATGTGGTATGAGAATGGTTCCTTCTCGTGATGGTGACCAGCAGGAAAAAATAAAGACTGAGAAAAACAAAGAGCAAAGCTGTAAAGCAGAAAGAAACGAGTATGAAAAGAGAAACATTTCCTGTATAATGACAGAACTGTGTGTGAATGCGTGTATGGTCTGTGGGCTTACAGGTTTGGGGATGCTTATAGATCATGTGTGTGTGAGAGAGTGTGCAGGGTTTTACAATTCACTTACTGTTGTTTATGGTTGAATGCTCAGAAGTCAGAGATTTAGCACGCAAGATTTTTATCTTGTGGTTCTGTGAAGTCTGCGATTTAAATGTGGGCAGTATCTGACGGAGAGAGGCGGGGGTGGGGGGGGGGGGAGATGGGGGGGGGGGGGGGTTCCATGTTCCCAAAATCTATATTTACAAAGACATTACTGACGCATGAACATCCTTGTCTCCCCATCTTTCCTTCATGTCTATGTATACAGACAAGATAAAATGTCAAATATGCGCTATGAAAGTCCTACAATTCACGTTGCTATTTGACTGTACTTTTTGTTTTCTAATGCACCCTCCAAAATGAAGTTGAACTACGAAAGTAACTTGTGACATCATCCTACTCATAGAGACAAGTGTGCATGTGACCAGTGGCCTGTAAAAATTGAAGAAAGGTTGTAGCTGTAAGATAGAACACACACAAAAAACACACACTATTGTAACTGTAAAACAGAAACACACAAAATATCAAACACACACACACACACACACACACACACACACACACACATTTACTAAAATGTTTAAACTCTACGCCAGACAAACGTTAGCCCACTAGAGTTTTGGTGTAACACAGAAAAATACCAGGGACAACACACACACAGACACACACTTACTGAGATTCAAGGCCAGAAAAAAAGTTAGCCTAAAGAGACTTTATTACATCTATTGTACTTCACAGTTACTGGACATGTAAAAAGAAATATACATGTTCATTTTATGTTATTAACATATTGAGCTTCTGTAATAGCATGTCAAATGCAACCATTCACAGGAGACTGGTCACAAATGATGGCTAAAGGACCTGTGATAAAAGAACACAAGTGTATGGGATGGATTTTTGCACAAGCTGTGAACCATCATACAAGTCTTCATTCACAAGGCAATAACAAACTATGGCCAGTTATATGTATGCTACAAAACCAAATACAAGAAAAACACTGAAAAAGAGTATAAATTTTTCATTATCATGAACGACATAGAGCAAAATAGAGTTGTGCTTAAATCTGAAATAATTGTAAGAGTTGTTGGACAAAACATACATAGCATGACAATATCACCTGTCTACTGAAATACATGAAGCATATACAGTCTACTAATCACAGCAAAAGTCAATCCAGTTGATGACTTTCTGTATCACAAGCTTACTGCTGCCTTTGTTACATGGAGAAAAAAAAAGATTAAAAAAAAAAAAATCACAGTGGACACTATGCATTTGCAAACTTTCATGAGTGTGTGCAAATCCATTCCTGACCTCACTGAGCCACTTCAGAAATCCACAGGTTTAAAATAAGGAACGGAAAAAGAACAGGTCAATCTAAGTGTAAATGTATTGGTGTTAATCGGTCTAGGTAATTGTACCTGAACCCATCTACAATTAAAAGAAAACAATTTCAGCAAGATTATTCACCAAAAAAAGTGAAATACAATCATTGTGTGAAATATCTGAAAAGGCACAGGATATGAGAGAAAAACATTTTCAGTTACGATTGATCTTTGATCTTATAATCACTTCTTTATTGTGAAAGAAAAAGCATAATGCATTCTAAATACTCAAATATTTTTTTCTAAGGAAAAGTAAAAGCACCAAGTATAATTTTAAAATGATTATTTCTACAGCTAATTCAATACTAAAAGAATGTATATACGGTCAGAGTATACTGCTGACCCTCCCCTTTTTCCTTTCCTTTCATCTTGGTTTTGATGTAAGATGCAACAGCATAATAACGAGAGTCGATCAACTCTTATCATTATGATATGATGCTATTATAATCTATTGCATGCCTTTGCAATAAAATATAAAGCTACATTTACTGTGTAAATACCATGTTAAAAAGATTTCCTTGGATTGCTGTTATAAGACTAAAGACAGGAAGACAGTTTTCTGAGAAATGATACGAAATCTTCATACAGGAATAACGCCAAGTAAATGGGTATGATAATGATGATCATTCACTTCTTTCTGGAAATAGATGAATGGTAATGATATTAACGCATGTTTATTTTTCCTTTAGAAAAAAAGAATAATAAACATTAATGATGTGAAAAGAAACAACAATGACGATTCACAACCACTTTTATGAACAGTGATGATTAACGACCGTTTTTCAGTGTTATATCAGAGCACCACCACCTTTGGAAAAAACCACAATGATCAAGAACACGGCAGAGCAGAAAAATATATCACCTTTACCCAGCAAGCAACAACTGTTATTCATAAGGAAGCAAGACAAACCTTTTCAACTGTTCCAGTTTGTCTTTCAATACAACATTTATATTTAAATTTAACTAATCATGCCCTAACACAACACAGCACACACACACACACACACACACACACACACACACGCTGTCTCTCTTACTCATTCAAGCGTCTGAGATTTTAAAGTGGTGATTTAGCAGAAGAGGCATGTAATAAAGAGAAGACCAACTGATTAAAGTGAGAGCGAAAAGGAGGCACTGTAAGCAAGCCATAACAGGTATTTTCCAGGTATACAATACTACAATCTGGTTGCATAAGTCAACTGGGACTCATGGCATGGCAGTGGCTGGAATGTCGTTTGTGGACGGAAGACGGAATGGTTGCTGCAAGACCAGCTTGACGATATGCAGTCTGAAGTGAGGTCCAAAGTTCATCTTTTTCTTAAAGACACTTCCACACAAATACACTGAAACAGAAAACACAAAGAATACGAATGAAAACAATGAAAAAAAAAAGCAAAAGACAAATGATATCACTGGCAATCATGTAAAAAAAGAAATTTTTTTTTTTTTTTAATGGTGCCTCTTCCAAGGGTGACTGACTAAGATAATTCTACAGCTTTTGAGAATGTTGTATTAAAAGAACATTACTTCTCTCACTTTAAAATGACCTCAAACAAATATCTTACTAGCGCATCTTTGAAGGGTGATTACATACAATACTGTATCTTTAGAAGCAATTCATCTCTAATTGTTGAACATATTTTCTTTGAAACATTCTCTCAATGAAGTTATTGTTTCATTTTTTTTATAGGTAGGAAAAAATGGAAAAAATTAAAAAAAAAAAACTCAAATGACTTAAATCTGCAACAGCTGGATTTGCAGTCCACAATGCCTTCATCCTAGATAACTGTGCATTATGATTTCCCACAAAACAATCACAACAGGAATCGAGCCGAGGCACACAATTTCGTACTGTACGTGTTTCACTACAAATACATCAACTTTTCCCATTTGTACAAGTCGGGTACATGGAAATTAAGTGAAAGGTATGAGCAAAGGAACAAAAATGTGTGTGCAGTACCTTTCTCTGCAGTTGATGACCCGAGTGTGATATGATTAGGAGTAGCAGTCAATGACAGGTGAAGATGCACTTACCAACAGTCGTCTCCACCAGTGCTGATGAGATGTTTGTCATCGTATGTGAAGCGAACGTTGGTCACATGGGCTGAATGGCCGACAAACTTCTTGTGTGCAGCCTGCCAGTCAAAATAAGATCAAAATAGGTACATTCACAGGCCTGCATAAGATACATACACATACACAGACATATGCATACACACATGAAGACATGTATACATACACACACACACTCACTACACCACACTACACCCCCCCACAGATCCACTAAAATATATCTAGCACAGAATCAAACATTTATTGACAACTATGAAAACACTTATGCCATTAAGCCAATATTCTCAGGTTGTATCATTTTAAACTGATATTCAAAAAAAGGAACAAACCATCCACACAGAAAAAAACAACACACACACACACATGCATGCATACATGCACACACACACACACACATAAACAAACACACACACACTCACTTGTGTACCTACACACATGATAAAAACATATTCACAACAAATAAAAACAAGTGAGTTCAGCTTCATGTACTTTCTTGAACTACGTTCACTCATCAAAAAGAACTATGCTGGGGGAAATAGTTGCAAGAGAAAAAAAAAAAAAAAAAAAAAGACCCACCCCTCTACCAGCCAATGCATCAAAATTAAATCAGAGTGGTCTGAAATCTTGCATGCTATATCTTTCAAAGCAGAAGAGAATGAAAATATGTTTGAATACCAAAATAAAACAGGCTGACATCACAGAACAACTGTGAACATTTCCTCCTTGGAAAGAGGAAGGGAGGTGGTGGGGGGCATAAAACTAAATCCAAAATTTCATGATGACCTGATGCATTATCAAGTTTAAAAAACATTCAACATCACAAATAATTAAAATCAGTAAAAGTTTAAAATGCACACCACAAACACACACTAAAACGTAAAGTGATCTGGTGGCCAGTTTTATTTGATTAGACAGTGAAAAGATCACAGATCTCTTGGGCATGTTCAAATCAGTGTTTTCTAACCTTTCTCAACGGTCTGGGTGCTCGTCTTTCAAAAGTGATCAGAAACTGAGGTTTTGTGTATGACGTGCATTAAGTGTGATTAAAAGAAAGCATTGCAAGATATGTTTCAGTGTTAAAGAAAAGTGATAATCAAGGATAAACAGAAAAATGAGGGGGGGGGGGGAAAGGGGCAGCTGGAGAGGGAGGGGGGACAAATGGGTGAAAGGTGCTGCAGCATGCACAACAGAGGAACATAGTCGATTTTACATGGGAAAAAAAGATGTGATCAGAAAATATTTCATAAAAAAGCTATCTGGTCATTAGTGAGGTTTTTTTTTTATACTGAGCCTGCATAAGCGTATGTGAAAAGAACAAAATGAAAATAAGTGTAAACTTATACTAAAAAAAAAAAATGAAAGAAAGAAATAAGTGAAATAAAGTGATAAATGATGATTTTGTGTATTCATGTGAAAGCATTAAGTTGGACTACCATCTTTCTTCCCATCTCTTCTCCTCCTCTCCCCTCCCCCCCCCTCCCCCCCCCCAAAAAAAAAATACTGGGAAATATCTGGAAGTATTTTGTGTTCATACACACCAGCAAAAATATAAAAATACAACATCCCTCTTTTGCCAACAAATATGCATTTACATATGAATGTATGAACATGCATATATGCACAAGCATGCATGGATTATCTATGCTTGCTCTCTCTCTCTCACACCCGAATGTACAAACCACAATATAACATACACTCATTATCCAGACAAGCGGCAAGTCTGTATAAACTTGATGCATGCTCTCTCTCTCTCTCTCGCTCACAAGCACAAACACAATATAGCATACACACATTACCACACTCAAAGAGCAGTCTAATTGTATAAAATATTTTGCATAAAGCTCACACTATCAGAATTATTGAAATGTGAAAACAGTTGGTGACTGCCCTTCACACCTTGACACAGAATGTAGGAGTTGCTCACATGTTCTTCAGTTTATTGACAAACATTGAGGTATCAAACTGGAATCCATCAGTAATCAATGTCATTTCAAAAACGTACTGCTTCAGTGTCACAATATCATTCATATGCTAAAACGTAAGAGAGAAAGAGTTGAGAAAGAGGAGGGAAAAGAAAGAAAGAAAGAAAAACGGCAAATTAATGCAGGATATGGGAAAGGATTATCTCAAATTAAAATATACTACTCATGATAACCAGAATTTAAGGCCTAAAGGATCGCAGACATTTAATTTGGACTCCTAATTATTTCCTGTTAAAAAAATCACTTGTTTCCATCTTAAGATTAACAATTGTCAAGAATGGGTAGTTTCCATTCTACCACAACCACTTCAATTAAAGAAGGTCAACTTTCAAACACTGCCACTTCATCACATTCTTAATTCTAGGTAAACAAAAAGCAAAAGACGGACAGACAAACAAAACCATTTCCGCTGTTTGAGACTATGTGCTTCCCTAGTATTAAAACTTTAAAATGATGAACAAACAATTGCATGGGTGTGTTTGGGGAAAGGACCAAAAATCATTGCTATGATATCTACTGTATCAATTCCGGGTGTATTTAAATGAAACACAGCACCTTTGTGTGTGGATTTTGTTAATTTTTTTTCCGCAAAATGACGGGGAAAATTCCGTAAAGAAATGAGTATCTATCCTCACTGATGATTTCTCTCGTCAGTTTAATGAAGCATGCTAAAGAATGACTTTTGGTAAATTTTCCTCTGAATTCAAGAGCTCATCCACCTAGCATATTTTGATTAAAAGATTTTTTATTAGTAACATTACATTAAGTGTGCACTCCGTTTCACTTTTTGTTTTCGTTGAAATCATGGGATAAAAATGCTGTAAATAAGTTTTCAAAAGCATGCAAAACTGAGGCATAATGGTGGTGATCATTTTTTTTTTTTTAATGACTAGAACAGTAGAGAAATATAAGGACAGACAGTCATAATAGACTGATGAAAAAAAAAAAAAACTGTCTTCCTTCAACAGTGGATCTGATCTGAATTACAAAGAAAGTGGTCATTATGGTACCGTGGTCTGTGTTTCTGGGAAACCAACAGTTTGATCCCATCCATTGTTGTACATTACTGTGAGATGTTTCAGTTCTGACAGGCTTCAACCAGAACTGGGAGGGCCCTCTGGGGAAACAGGAGTAACACAGTCACCTATGAAAGTGTAACTCGCCTTTCCTGACCATTACAGGATCACACAGTTCAAAGTCCATGACCTCTCCATGCTATTTCGAGACATTCCCATGACTGCAAACCAGTCTCTTTTCACCCACAAATTGTATACTTTTCACTTTTTTTGTTGTTGTACCCTGGCTAAAAGACTCCAGGGATCATCTGAACAGCTGAAGTACTTGAACACTATGGTACAAATGCATCAGCTGGGGATGAGAACATTACGGGTGTGACCGTTTTTGATTACCCCGCCACGTGAGCAGCCACACTCCAACTCTGGGGGATTTGGGCGACTGATAATGTTATGCTAGGAGCTTGTCACAACTGAAGACAATCCCCGCATAACTATGCACAGCATAACAACATTTTGATGTAGCCTTGGTGTTCTAGCCTATGTCAATTGGCCCAACACAGCCTTAAGCCAAGGCAGCCTACTTTTCAGAGACACCCATGATATCAAGCATTTGCATTTCAGGATGGTTTCATCTTCAATTTCATGACTTTTCTGTGTCTTGGACCATAATCTCACAAAAAAGAAAAAAAAGTTCACACACAACATAAAATTCTATGACTATGAATCCTGTGGCCTGCACTGCAAGTAACGGTTTGTGTTGTAAATGGCTGATGTGAGAACATATTGGAAAGACAAAAGTAAAAAGCATGGAGTGCAGCCCTACTGGTAGTCCCACACTGATGTGGATCTTGCCAGCATCATGATCACACCTGGTAAAATCACAAAGGGAAGAAAACTGTCTCAGATTCAGTATCCATCAACTGTCTGCTCTCATGACTTCAATTTTGCTTTTTGATTAAAAAAAAAAAAAAAAATTCCAGTCTGATATCCATGCCTCCTATAAGCATCATTACTCTTATGGTGCTCATTCTAACTCCCCATAATCAGCCTGACCCAGACTTGTCTGTTGTAGCCCCAGCATATCACTGTACATGTGGCAGTCAATATAAGGTCCTCAATAGGAAACCTTCAGAGAAGACACTGGACTGCTGTCGAGTCATTTTGACGAGTGTTCAGCAGTCGCTGTTTTGATTCAACAAATGCAGGACACCAATCATTAAGCCCCCTTCTGGCAACAATGGCTGTACAGTTGTGCAGCCAGTGTAACTATAATCTGTCCACAGGGAAAGACCCCCCCGCCCCCCTTACAAACGTACAACTAAATCCGTTCAACAATAATCCTCATGACTTTTTGTAAAACATGAACCATCACATGCATGGACATGCATAGAAACTTAGATCACTACAAAAACATGGCACGAAAGACTACAGAATCTGACCTTTTTTTGGTTTTGTTTTGATAATGATCAATGGAAATGAGGTTACTAGAGATCAGAGGATGATATCATGGAGTTCCATTCTGGTCTGTGACTATTATGACAGAACTGTACTCTTTGCTTCTTTTCATGATACATCCCGACATCAACCAGACTGAGAGATAAACTTACATGCAGTGTCAGTCACCAATAAAAAAATGTACATCACTCTCAGAGATGCATGAAGTAAGTGAATGAAACTTGTCTCGTGTGGTTTTTTAGTCATCTCATTTGAGCCCGTATCATACTTGACTCTGAGTGGAAGCCACTTTAGGCTGAAAAAATCTTGTGTAAATGTTTCTGCTGTGATTGAAACCCACACCTTCCAGACCACAAGTACACACAATAGTGACCATAACACTGCAGTGACTGTTTTATTTCCCTTTGTTTTCCTCTGTGGAAGGTCATCTCGAAGCCTCTACTGCACGCAGACTGACTGGGAATATCACTGGGAAGACATGCTGATGGCTGCCGTTGCAAAAAGGTGACTCAGCCACTGTGGCCTGGTTTAATTTCCCTTTGTTTTTCCTCTGTGGAAGGTCATCTCGAAGCCTCTACTGCACGCAGACTGACTGGGAATATCACTGGGAAGACATGCTGATGGCTGCCGTTGCAAAGAGGTGACTCAGCCACTGTGCCTGGTTTTATTTCCCTTTGTTTTCCTCTGTGGAAGGTCATCTCGAAGCCTCTACTGCACGCAGACTGACTGGAATATCACTGGGAAGACATGCTGATGGCTGCCGTTGCAAAGAGGTGACTCAGCCACTGTGGCCTGGTTTAATTTCCCCTTTGTTTTTTTCTCTCTGTGGAAGGTCATCTCGAAGCCTCTACTGCACGCAGACTGACTGGGATATCACTGGGAAGACATGCTGATGGCTGCCGTTGCAAAGAGGTGACTCAGCCACTGTGGCTTCGCTACAAAACAGTTATACTAAGTTATAGTTAGGAAGAAAAAATGAGTGTATGAATCAGAACTGGCTCTATTGAACACCAGCAGCACAGTCTCCCCTGGCAGAAGAACTCAGGGTTATTTGACAATGACAGTTGTTAGCACTTGGTCTGTGATAGAAATCAGAATGGTCCTGGTGAGTGAAATGGTTGTGGCACTGAGAAGTACGGAACATGGGCAGAAATTTAAAAGAAAAAAAAAAAGACAATAATATGAAAGGTTGAAGTTTAAAGGTTGGGGGACAGCATGAAATCACCAAATTTCAGTGAAAAAGAAAAAGTGGCAACAGAACTCCATGTAATCATATTTCACTGATATCACGACATATGTAGAGATGTAAGTCCCCATGTCTATATGTCCTGTGCATAAGTAACACCAAATTACAGAGATAAAAAAAAATCAGGCTAGGCACTATATTTGTCTACCAAAAAAAAAAACTAACAGTTCTGTCAATAAGCTCTATGAACACACACTCATGGAGTGATTTTGCATCATTACATCTTGATCAAAGCATAGCTTTTTCAGTTATTTATCTCTCTTCTAACAGGTAGACACATGGACATATAGACATAGAACCCAGAAAGATGCACTTGGATAAAAAAAGCAAGCAAACACAGAAAAATCAAACACACTAACTCTAGACGTGCAAACGAATGTGACTCATCCATGCAATGCAACACACAAATGTATTATCTCTGTGTGACTATTTTCAACTACAAAACAAACTCAGACATGTGACTCACCTCATGCTGGCATTTGTGTGACATGACAGGAAAATACAAACATGTCATCATCCACACATTGTGAATACATACGCAAAGCAAAAAAAAAAAAAAAAAAATCGACTGTAAAGCTGAACAAAAATTAGCCTGAAAAAAGGCAGCCACATATTTTTTAAAGCGTGTATTTGACTTGGACTGTAGATGTTGGCATATAGGAATCCCAGCTCAAGCACTGTTTTCGCAATTAGAGCTTTACATTATGAGTGTTGGCATTCATATATATAGAAAAAAAGCATCTCAGCACATGTATCTCTTACAATATGCCATGCATTACTTTTTGTGGACACATTATGTCTTTATGGAGGTCTTTTCAAAACAAAAATATGGATTCAACTCAACAGAACAGAATCAAAACCAGTGATGCAGTTTATATCTTTTCTTCCCACCTCTCCCCACCTGCAAGTCTTCCCAAATGCAACAACAAATGTGGTATGGATATTAAAAACAAGATATGTGATATGTTTGTCATTCAGTTTATCTAACGATACACTGTAAAAAAAAAAAAAAAAAAAATCTCAAAACACTTCAGCAATTCATTCAAGATACTGTGTGTATGCTCGTGTTTGCATGAGCATCTTCAAATGTCTGAATTTTCTCTCTTAAAAAAATCATTTGCAGGCCATTCAAATGTAATCTTTATGGTTTTTTTTTTCAAAAGGATTTTTGGGTAAATCCCCGAGGAAGACTTGCCTACATACTGCAATGTATGTTTGTTAAAAACTTAGTAACATCTGTCTAGAGACTGCCTAGAAATTTAACAACAGAGTACACACACACACACACACACACACACTTGCATACAGTCTCTCTCTCTTACATACACACACTTGATTTTGCTCACTAATTGACTATATTAATGACTCACAATTACAAAGAATAACTTGCGTTAAATTTTCTTAAACACTCTTTAAAGTGAAAAAAAAAAAACTGAACAAAAATTATATCACTACTTTAAATCTTCATCTCCAATAATTCCAGCATGCATTAAAACACACAGACACACCAAACCCATGCAACCATGAGCACAATCTGCCACTCGTACACCAATAAATTCCGCATGCGGTACAACACAAGCTGCCATGGACATCCAGCCAGGCTGATACTCACAAACTTGTCAGGGCAGGGAAAGTCAAACAGTTTGACATAGCAAAGTCGTCCCCAGTCACCAGCGAGTTGCCCAGGTGAGACAGATGGGCGCAGTTGACGTCAGCGTTGGTGGCATCCTTGGGCCAGATGCCCAGCACCTCTTTCCCGAGAACGCTGGAGAAAACAGGCCACGTCTCTCCTTTCGCTTTATATCGCACTACTTCATCTCATGTTTTATCCCATGGCCAACAGCTCATGAGCACCACGACAGACATGGTCCTCAAGCCTTACTGACAGGATTGTAGCTGTTATCTGAGAATCCATCACAGCATTTCAATGAGGAAGGTTTAGCCGAGGCCATCCCCTCTCCAAGTGATGCATGCATCTTGATTCAGCAAAACTCTGACATAGTGTACTGGATCTTTAACTTGAGTTTGTGATCTTCTGCATGTAGACTCACATAAGAGGCTCGGTGCTGGCAGCTCAACAACCTTTTAATTGAATGGAAGGCCAAATTTCTAAACTACGCAGCTGTTGTACATTCCTCTCCCCCTTCCTCCTCTCCCACTCTCCCCAAAACAAACATCCCCTCTCTTCCTCCCCCTCAAATTCGTGTTTTATTAACTGGTTTCAGATGACTTGTGGAATTTCTCATAACAAGCTGACCACTGCACCAGCTGACTGACGAGATAAACAGGAACAGCAAATGCATTATCAAATCTTTCAACTTAACAACTTTCAAGCATTTTCAGTTACCATGTTTTCATGCTCATTTCTCTTGCACGACTTACTTCAGAACATCAAATGCCATATTGTCACAGCTTTTGGGAGTGGAGGGATCATCATTTCTAATGTGTGCACTATATTTTCTATGTTTCCTTTCAGGTAGCTCACGCTGCAGGTTTGACTTTGTTTTGGCAACCGAGTCAGAAATGGGTTAACTGACCTTGGCCTAAAACATTATAAATCTTTTGTTTTAAATATCAGGTGTATCCTGAAACCTGAATCGAGAACAAGCTGTTGCTCGGTGCAATTTTACGCAGAGACAGCCTTGTGCCATAGGGAGCTCCGAGCATAACAATCATAGGAACAATCTTCATTCTGCTGTAAGGGAATTGAATAATCTTCAGGTGACAAGAGTGGAGCTACCTGTCCATGGCGAGTTTCAGTACAAAACAAATATCGCCAGACATGCAATCTTCACATGGTGAGAAATGCACTCAGGGACTTGAGTTTAGTTTGTGAGCGTACATATATCAGATGATCACCCCTCCCCCATCCCCTCCATCTAGGAAATACACACAAACAAACAAAACATATTTCACGGACAATCTGTCGCCTCATCACACATTTACATTTACTTCAAGACTAAAGAGGGGGTAAGATCTAAACTGCCCTTGCACCTTTTTTAATTCTTGTGGTCAGTCACCATCCACACATACCTGGCTGAATTTTTTAGAGTACTTCATACGTACTATCAGAGTGGATCATACCTGAATCAGACCCAACATCAAACAGAATTGTTTCTACTCAGAAATTTGGTGATACGAGGTGATATTTCTGGCCATAGAAACAAACACCAATCCACAGAAACAGGGTGATATTTCTCAACATACAAACGAACATCAGTCCACAGAAAAGGAAAAAATGAACTTGGAAATTACATGTAGAATCTCTTCCTCTGTATGGACATGTTCGAAAACTACGTTTCTTACCTGGTCCATGTATTCCAGGTGATTTTGCTGATGAGAGCTTCATCTTCTACAAGATTTCCAGCTGGCACCACAAACACCTGGTTGATGTAGGCACCTGTGCTCACCTGGAAACAGCAACAGCGTCTTTGTATGCATACACATGCATGTGTGTACCACAAATAC
Organism: Conus betulinus; assembly: GCA_016801955.1. Lineage (NCBI taxonomy): Eukaryota > Metazoa > Mollusca > Gastropoda > Neogastropoda > Conidae > Conus > Conus betulinus. The sequence continues at coordinate 244,994 of JADBJO010000290.1, forward strand.
AACACATACATGCATAAAACACACACACGCATACACACAGACAACACATTCACATACAGACATTCTGACTCCCAACTGCACACACAGATACCAATGAGAAGTCGCACACGCACATGCACGCAAATACATACATACACACAGAAACACATTGTGTCCAAAGAAGAATATCAGGAACTGACCCGCAGGTACTGCCCATCAGCAGAGAAGTCCATCTGGATGACGAAGCTGGGGATTCCTTTACAGTATCCAACCCGGGCCAGGGATGGACCCTGGCTCAAATCATACAGGTCCACACAGCAGTCCTCTGAGCCCACCGCCAGAACTTTGTTGTTGGGACTGAACCTACAATCCAGCATAAACACATGGTCAAAACTTCATTGTTGGGGCTGAGCCTACAATCCACCATAAAAACACAGTCAAAACTTTCATTGTTGGGGCTGAGCCTACAATCCAGCATAACACACGGTCAAAAACTTACTGTTGTGACTGGTCAAAACTTACTGTTGGGACTGAAAAACTGAACCTACGATCCAGCATAAAACACATGGTGAAAACTTCATTGTTGGGGCTGAACCTACAATCCAGCATAAACACATGGTGAAAACACATGGTGAACCTAAAACCAGCATCACATGGTCAAAACTTCATTGTCCAGACTGAACTTAGAATCCAACATAAACACATGCCCGAAACTTCATTGCTGGGGCTGACCTAGAATCAAGTGTAAACGCATGCTTAAAACTTTATTGCTGAGACCAAATCTACAATCCAGCATCAACATATGTCAAAATTAATTCTGTGGTTATTATCAAATATTATATCAATATCTTCGACAAAAAAATAATGAACTGAAACAAACATTACTTACTAATACTGCCGTTATATCAATTGTAAATCCATACTTTATCTAAAATTTATATATGCTTACATCACAAAGTTACATGCTTACATCACAAAGTATATGACATAAAAAAATTAAACAGCAGCTTATCATTATGTTCTTGCCATGTTTAAATATCCATCTCTCCCTCTCTCTCTCATGCAAGTGCATGCACACACCAGACACATACACATGCATGCACACACACACACACACGAACACACACACACACACAACACACACACACACACACACACACACACACACACACACACACACACACACACACAAAACACACATAAAACACACACACATACACACACACAATTACCTGATGTCATTGATGGGAGCAGACCTGTCTCGTTTCCGACCCCACAGTTTGAGCCCAGCAGTTGTCAGCACAACAAACTCACCAGTCTTGAGGCCCACGGCAATCAGCTCACCATCCGCACTGAACGATGCAGATTTGGCTGCTCCTACTGCCAGCTTGGCCACCAGGGCCTGCACAGACATACGCTGTTGCATAGGGTGGCCACTTCAACGAGTACCAACATGCTGATCATGTGATTCACAGCATATCTTAGCATTTAAACGGATCAAAACGGATGACAGTGACTACATGGGGGGGTCATCATCTCAGGCATCAAAAACTTTAACCTAGTATCTGTGACTATTCATGTCAATTCGACTCAGAAAGGACAGTGAGGAAAGTCTGAAGTTGCTGACAAAAATGTATGGCATTATTAACTTTTTAAAAATTGTGTTTTATTACACAAACATGAAAACATTAAAAAAAAAAAAACAATCATGAAGTCCATACAGTAGTCATGTGAACAAGTACATAAGCGTGTCTGCCAACGAAGTCTCACATTGAAAAGGGAAAACAGAAAGAGAACCCAGATAAGCAAACAAAACATCATTGCTATCAATAACAATTTGTTTGACACTACAGGAGAGGAACCAGGAAAGCCAAAAAGTGCTACAGAAGCTGAATCTGCTGAGCTCTGTACCAGCATAATCTCCACTCAAGAAAAGAACTTGACAACAAAAAAAAAAAAGGGATGATTCCACAGCATGTTCCACAGGGAAAGGTGCTGGCAGGTTTGCCAGAGACTCAGAAGGGTCCAAATCATTGCACCTGTGCAAGGCCGCGACAGCTCTTTCAAATATGGCTGAGCTCACGCTTACTTTTAAAGCGAAATGGTGATTATCATCACAGAGTTTTTGTTTCATGATGGTTCATGCTTTAATACTGAAGTTACTGTTCATGGCAGGCACCAAAAATAAAAACAGTCAACAACAGCAGAAAACACTATCATTTGAATATGTTGTTGTTGTATCCTGGCTAAAAGACTCCAGGGATCAGCCGAACAGCTGAAGTACTTGAACTCTATGGTACAAATGCATCGGCTAAGGATGAGAACATTATGTGTGTGACCGTTATTTGGATAGAAAGTCCAAATCTAGGTTGCAACTGAATGCATTTACCTAGACAAAGTATGACAGAGAGAAAGAGTAAGAGACAGACAGACAGACAAACTGGCAGACAGACAGGAACAGAGAGATTTAAGGGAAATAATATGCAGTCTTTTCAGGCTATTAAACTCTTGCAATGCAGGCTTGATAGAAGCTTGACTTTTCTGTTTGTTCATTTACTTTTACACCGCTGCACAAAATGAATGCAGCATATTCTGCTGCCAAAGCACTGGGCTTCACCATATTTATCAGTGTCAAAATGGATGAAGTGACTTGCAATATGTCAATAGCGTCACTATAATGTTTTGCTGTCAAACAGCAAAGTGGTCCACAGCCAATGGGAAGTACTTAGAGCCATTGTTGCACAGAACACATGGTATTATTATTATCATTGTAACAATGCATCAATGTAAATCTGTTCTACAGGAGTAAGAATCCCTTAGATGTAAAGGAGGATTTCTCTGGTCACTTAATTCATTTCCATTTTTGTAGTCACCTGTTCCCTAATAGGGTTACAGAGCACATAATACATTCAGGTATGTGGGGGGGGGGGGGGGGACCTATTGCTATTGGCTTACAATTCTGTTGAATGAATATGGGTGATAACACACACACTCGTACAGTCGTTCAATGTCTCACGAAAGTTATTTCTCAAGTTAATGTTATCAGTGTTCCTCTCCATCAACACCTACCTTGTTGTGCAGGTCCCAGATCCTCAGAGTGTTGTCAAATCCCGCAGTGAGGTAGCGCAGTGAGGAGGGGTGACAATCCAGGGCCCACAGTAAGCCTTCTGCATGTGCCGCCATGAGGACGCTGATACTGCCGGACTTCTCATTCACCTCATAGATGTCGTTGTCACGGGTACCGATCAGAATCTTGCCCTGTATATTAAAGAGGAGTTTTTATAGATATTCCTAACATACCTGATGTTGTTTTTTTGTTCGTCTGTACACAAACTTACACTTCTATCAAACCTAGTCCTGACAGATTTAAGAAACAACAACACGACAGTATCAGTCAATTCCTTTAATGATTTAGATTTTTTTTTCCAAACTGAAATGAAAGAATATACTTATGAATATTCATACAGAGAAAGTGTTTTCTCATTAAAATGATGCACAGTCAGCCTTAACAATATGCTAGCAAACATTCAGACAGAGAAACTGGTTTCTCATAAGAACAAAGCACATAATGGGGTTTGACAATGTTTGCAATGAATGCAACACAAAGTGCCACTTTTATCAGAAATCATTGCTTTAATTTTCTTCTTTTTTAAAGCAGTCACAACACAAAGAAACGCCGTATTTCAACTGGTATCTTACCTTGAAGCGACAGACAGACTTGACGACATCAGCTTTGCTTGAGGAAGACTCTCTCAGCGGGAAAGCCCTGCATCGCTTCATGTCCTGGTCCCACAGCTTCACTGGCCCACTGTCTTTGGACCTGCCATTGGACAGATGCATGTCAACATCAAGATTAAACAGCGACCAGTTCTAACTGAATGCTACTGATCAACTGCATATGCAACAGAGAACTGAATGTTACTGGTCAACTGCATATGCAACACAGAACTGAATGTTACTGGTCAAATGCATATGCAACACAGAACTGAATGTTACTTGTCAACTGCATATGCAACACAGAGACTGAATGTTACTTGTCAACTGCATATGCAACACAGAACTGTATGTTACTGGTCAACTGTGTATGCAACACAGAACTGAGTGTAACTGGTCAACTGCATATGCAACACAGAACTGCATCAGACTGCATAAAACCTGCTGAGTGTGCAAATTGTGGAAAAACCGGTTTTGTAAAATATTACAAGCGTGTAATGGAGAGTCTCTGGTGGTGGCACGACCCACTGTACAGCAATGATCGATAATGTTACATTTGTATTAGTGGCAGCCAAAAACAAAAGTTTACGGGCAAATACTTGTGTCAGAAGTAAAGCTTACTGTCTTAACGCTTACGTCTGACAGTTGCCGAAGCCTTATTCTGTAATGATATTGCAGTAACTAAAATTTTTTTTGTTTGAATGGCAGGTATTTGTGCCTTTATGGCAGACAGTGTGCACAGATACACAAATGACAGGAGATCTGAGGGGTGCTTTGGCAGTTAAGTCTTTCATGAGAGATGACAACCAAAGAGCCATGTGCAACATGCACTAAAGAACCCATGCCAACAACTGAGTCGACCCTGCATTTGGGAGAGAAAAATCTGTTCTCATCGATAACCAAACATATACGCAGATAGGGAAAAAACGGCAACAATAAAAATATGCATGGCACTGCACTATGGTGACGCAAAATCCCTAAGGAAAGCTGAAGTCTTAATTTCCTGTAGTTCCCATTCGTTGTGACAATGAACCTGATCAATACAAAAGAAGCCTTAATTAACCTGTCTGGAAGTTAAATGCCATCACCTGAAACAGAATAGCGAAGAGCGTTGTGAAGCAGTGTCCATGCTGCAGCAGCAAAAGTAAAGGGGGACTGTCTTTGCTGAGGAAAGGAAGCAGACTGGATACAGCATTCACTGGATGAAACAAGTACTGCTCAAGAAAAATCACTCTTGTACTATAGGATTGTTGAGGGTAAACAAGAGTACCTGGATTTAGCTCCCTTCCATCTTTGTTTCCTTTTCTTAGATTCCTACTTATATAAGGCATCTCCATGCCCAGCAGAAATATGACACTTGTCTGGAAAGGCAAGAATGAGAAGAATATTTAAACGTGTGTTGCTGCTTAGGATATTTTCTTATATTCAAACACACGCACGCACGCACGCACGCACGCACGCACACACACACACACACACACACACACACACACATACACACACACACACACACAGTAGTGCACGCACACACACACACACACACAGAGTAGCAAACACACACTAGTCTATATGTCAAGACATCATCTTACGGCACTTCTTTTCCTCCAGTGACGATCAGCCCGTCTCGCAGTGTGGTGAACATGGTGAAGATGGGCCCGTTGTGGGCTTTGCTAACCACACGGCTCAAGGTGGTGTCTTGCCACACATACACGTCACCACTCAGGGCCCCAGTGTAGGTCACGTTGTTCTGGTTAACAGAAAGACTGAGAGAATTAATTCACAGAACTAAGCATCTTCACCTGCATGCACACATGTGCGTGCATTCCTGTGTGCGTGCGTAGCATCTTTGTGAGCATGCATATGCACGTACGTGCGTGTGTGTGTGTGTGTGTGTGTGTGTGTGTGTGTGTGTGTGTGTGTGAGATCACATGTATGTATGTATATGTTTGTATAAAGAAACATTGTAAAACCAATGCTTTAATCAATGAGACAGGTTCTGAAGTAGCTACATTACAAAAAGGTTCTATCAACATGCACTTTTTTGTCATATCTGGTTCATTTGCATACTTTTGCGTAAACTAAAAAAAAAAAAAAAAATCAGAGTCTGTAGTCCTAATCACTATACCTATAATCAGCATTTTGTTGAAGAAGCAGACTAATCCAGATGAGATTCTGTGCAAGAGAGTCAGCCAGACTTGTTGCTCTTGGGGTCAAAAGCACCAAATTGGCTTACTGAGACAACATAATGGTTATACCTCACATGGGATTACCACTTAAGAACTTAGTGTCTGGATTTTCTTTTAGCATTTTTTTTCTTTCTTTCTTTGTCCTTTTTAAGCTCATTTGTATTTGTCATGTTTCTGCCAGACATGCACACAAAATCCAAAGAAAGTGTACAGGTAAACAGATCTGCAAGTTCACTCTGAGGTTAAATAGATACTATGACACAAAACTATTTCTTTAATTACAAGACTGCAGGAAGCATGAGGCTGCAGGAAAACAGTTGAACTAATGATGAATTTCTACACAGACAAGAGTTTAGATGAAGAAGGATGTATGTCCAATGTTCATCACTATAGCAGGTGATGCAGTCATGTGATCAATCTACTGATAACCTATGGCCACACTGCAAGGGCCACCCTTGAATGAGGCGTTTTTCCTCTCATCATTATCATGAATACTTATATAGCTGTCCTCGGCTAGGGACCAAGCTCTAAGTGCTTTACAGTCTACACCCATTTACACAACAGGCTGTCTACCTGGGCAGTGCCAACTGATGAGCTGCCAGCTGGCACTTCATTCAGTTGTTTCCTGTGTCATCCATTCAGTATCATTCACTCAATTTCCTTACTTCCTTCATTCTTTCCATTTCCTCTCATGAAGGTAAAGCAACGCATTCAACTTCCGCATATAGACATCCAGTGATATATATATCTAGCACAAACCCTGCAGAGCTACATTTTAGAATCAACACTGCACATCTAAAATCAGAGTACTTACAGCACCAAACGCCAGCGACAGCATAGTTTGCATTTTGTGAGGGGAGGCAACACCAGATGGCATGTCCACTTTTCCCAGAATGCCTCGCTTGCCCACCAGCTGACCTCCGGCCACCGACCAGAACTTGATGTGTTTCACGCCCACACTGACAAACTGCGTGTCAGAGTCAGGTCTGAACTCTGCCCGGAAGATCCTCTGGTTGTGGCCCGGCCCGCTGGCTACTTTGGCTCCTGAATTGAGATTAAAAAAAAAAAAAAAAAAATCAGCATTGATTATTAACAATACCAAGAAAGAGACAGCAATTTCTTGGGAGATTTCTTTCCAGCATATGAACATTGGTATGAGTACAAACACATGTTGTTTCTTTCTCCAGTTCAGAAGTAGACTGTCAACAACACGATAACTGATGATAATGTAACAATTCCTCTGTTTTTCCCTCTAATGCTTTACTTTAATCCAACAACAGCCTGACTGAAAGCCAATACCATCCAAACACATTTGACCACATTATTTTGTTCAGACTCAGAACTGGATAAAAACAGAATGAACACCCCTGTGTACAACATGAAGATAGGACCTCCCCCCCCACCCCCCCCCCCCCCCCCCCCCCCCCACTCCTCCTCCCACAGAGTTGCAGTGAGAGTTGCAGTAATATGGGCGCCCTGGACCACAGCAAGCTGAGTTGTCCGATCCAGTTCTGCCAAAGAAAAATCTATGCCATCTCATGTTATGTTCGTGCACATGAGTGGTGTCTCCATACAATGACTGACAATGGAGACAGCGCAGAAGAAATTATTCACGTTCTATTGTCCCAAGTTCCATGCCCATCCTTCACTGGGATGTTTTTCATCATTTCTGAGGTCAGACCTTCGTGGCATCACATCCACATGTTTGCCTGCATGTGCCTGCTTGACATAACCATGCGCCTGCTTGACATAACTACCTGTAACGAGGGTGACCATGATGCACTGAACCGTGCACACCCTTGGCGATCACACAGAATTAGACTACCGGTCATATGTGGCTTTGGGTACAAGATTTTGTAAACTGCTGCAATACGATGCAAAGTTTCTGCGCTTTCAGAAGCACACATAAACTGCAACCCATGAGGAAATCATATGAGACCAGCTGTCGTGGCAAAGCGGTTAGCGTTGCGGACTCTCGGCTGGGAGGTCATGCTTTTGATTCACATCCGAATCATGTGAGATTTTTCTGCCCCAACCAGCTCCCAACCAGAGTTGAGTTTGCTACGGGTTTCAGTTGGGAAGACTGGGACCACACATGTGAGTTTCATCTACTTAATGGATGCGTCTCTGAAAGTGTTGCTCAATTTTTCTGACCAACACTGCAGGTGTCTGTAATCTTGGGCCTGGTTGACGCTGGGATATGTTATGAAAGGAAGCGTAGAGTACAATCCTGTCATGCAGTCTCAGACTGGAATGGAAATCCATAGCATTATCTTCATCATCCTCATTCTCATCGATCAGCATTAAAAAAAAAAAAAAAAAAAAAAAAATCAATCATATGAAAAACTAAAGCGGGTGTAGATTAAAAATAAAAAAATGATCATCCGCAGTTCTGAAGAACAGCTTTCAACACCAAGCACTTGAAAGTAAATATCTCAAATAATGTGCTATTTTTTAAAAACTTACAATTTGCTGCTTAATGATTATGAGCAATTCTCCAGCTAAATAGGATAAGATGTTAGGTCATTTGAATGCATTTCAAACAGCATATAAGACTGCATTAGTAGATATTTTCTAATGTCTCACCACATAGGTAGCCACACTCTTTCTTCAGAGACAGTAAGAGGGGGGGTGGGGGTACGGGGTATAAAAGGTTAGAGTTAAGCACTAGTGAGGACATCACATAGCACAGTTGTGTTCAAAATCAGTTGTTTGGCTGGGAAAAAAAAAATCCTCAAGACACGCACCTTCCTGCCACCTCCACACAGTGATGTCATGCTCTTCCTCCAAGCCAACGGTCAACAGCATTTTCCCCGTGCATGAGAAGTCCAGAGAACCAATGCCGCCAGAGTGATCTCCCTGCAGGATGGACAGCGTTTCCTTGGTGGCGGCGTCCCAGACATGCACGGTGGGTGGGTTGCCAATCTGTGCAGTGGCAACAGTGTTCTTGAACTTGGGGTGCTGGTTGACCGTCAGGGCGATGATGTCGTCAGTGTGCTTCAGGTAGAATGACTGCACGCCTGTCCATCATGAAAGATGTACAGTATCAGTAACATCATTTCTAGTATAAAAAAAAAAATCAGATTTAGAAATGGAAAAAGAGAGGAGTGAGAAAAAACCAACTAAACAACACACACACACACACAAAACACATACAGATTCCCACAATCAAGCATGCATACAAGTTTCATTCATCATTTTATCTGATTTAAAGCATGGAAAATAAAACCCCTTAAGTACTTAACCAGTATCGCCATTCACAAAACCCACGAAAGAAAAAAAGAAAAGAAAAAGCTCATAAATTCACACAGATCTGTTGGGAGGAGGAAAAAAAAAAAAATATAACTAGTAAAATATCACATTCTAACAAACAAACACACCACATAGTTATGTTATTTGGCTAAACTAAATAAATTTCCATTACTTCATTTGACAACTTACAACAGCTCACAAGATATTCCAGTAATAAAGCATTAATCGATGAGATACAGATATATGTGTCAGGAGTATAAATTTCTGTGATCAGCGTTTCTGGGTCATGTTAGAATAAAACTGAATTCATCTTCAAAAACTATTCAGATACGAACATACATCTACATCCACACACACACATAAACAGCATAAGACCTGCTGCGGTATAGCATACAGCATCTTACCTGAGGACAGATTCTGAACAATGCCAGCCCCTGCAGCATGGAAGATGACACCAGCACCATCATTGACAAAGTACAGGTTGCTGCGCGCATCAAAACCACGGTAACCGTGAATGTACTCCAACTCCAGATTCTGTGGACAAAAAGATGATATACTGAAGTTCAAGGAAAATAACATGATGTATTTGCAGAATGACTAGGACCAACAAAGGCAGAAACATCAAATAAAGTGAACAACAACAATGGAAAGCCTGGCAAAGGAACTAGCAAAAAAATAAAAGCAGAGCTTAAGGGAGACCACTCCACCCCCAAGATGTTGGATAGGATAACTCTGTAATAATTTTGACTTTCTCATACAACTGTACAAAAGCAATGTAAGAGCAAACAGTACAGTCTCAATCCAGGAAAAGACCTAAGACTGCGAGATCAGAAACATCAGAAAGGATGAAATATCCATGATGAAAACTTGGATACTGGATGTTTATCATTTTTCTTATCAGTTCATGACTAAAATTAACATTCTCTTTAAAAAGAAAATCAACCAAAACAAACAAAAAAAAAAAAAGTTAAAAAAAAAAAAAAACACCTTCAGCAATAAAACATCACAAAAGAAACATCTTATTCATTACTGACAGTATGTCAATGCAAACATGGTAACATAAAAATCTGTGATATAGATACTGAATCAAACACAAGAAGAAAAAACCAGTGTTTCTTACTGTCACTTGGGTCATCTTTCTCTTCTTCCCCCCAGAAGTGGCCGGCTCCACCTTCTTCACTTTGGGAGGTTCTGGAGCATTGCGACTGACGGCTGGCCTGAACATGGGGATTTGTGAAAGGTCTTTAAAATGATGGAAACAAAGACAAGGTCATCAACAGAGATAGGATGGATGGACAGTGGTCAAGCAGTGAGGTGGAAATCAAAGGAAAGGACACGGGGGGCCAGAACACCTCAGTGGTTGAGCACTGGACTCATATTCTCGGTGATCCTGGGGTTTCAGGTTCGAATCTCTGCCAGGCCGTTTAGGCGCAGTGGGATTTTTCCCTCAGAGTTAACATTGGTTCTGACTCGATTCCCATACAGTCCTTTGAATGAGACTATAAACCCAGGTTCTGTGTGTGAATGCACACATAACATCTTGCACACACACGTAAAATCCCATCACCAACTTTCGGAAGAGAAGGCCAGTTTGGCTGTTGGTATGGATGACACTTTACACATAGCATGCACCTTCCCCGAAGCTGGAGTATGGCTGCCTTAATGGCTGCTAAATGCAAGATAAAAAAAAAAAAGTCATACACACAAAAATCCACTCCTTTTGTTGAGAGTAGATGGACTAATCCTTGCCTCTCAGTATTGGGAGTGTCCGCAGGAGTATCAGCCTGCGTACATGGAAAAAAAAAAAAAAAAAAAAAAAAAGGAAAGGACAGTAAATTATAAAAGGACAAGTAACTGCTAGGGACCATTTCTGATGTGACTGTGATTTGCCTTGCATGTTGTTCTATTAGAACTAGAAGAGCACACCAGAGAGCGTACACCTGCTCAAAAGTTGGGCAGATCTTGGATTCTTTGGTCCGGATCCTCATCAAAATATAATGGATTTGTACCCAAATTGTCACCTCTGGTAAGATTTAAAGGGAGTCTTTAATTGGAGGCAAATCTTGTGTCAGACCTGCTTACCCCAAATTCCTGTACCTCTAATATCTCAGACAAAAACCTGTAATTTTGACCCCCAAAAATGCAATTTTCACAATCGCAATACTTTTGCAACTTTTGAAGATTTGGAAGAGCTGGCCCTTGGCACGTACGATCGCTTCATCACCATCTTTGACAAAGTGAAAGATGCAAGGCACGTTGGGAAATGTCTTTTTACTGCTTTTGACTGAAACGGTAGCAGACAAAACTTCGTGTTTAACAATTTTCTTTTTTGATTTTTTTTTTGCTGTAACAAATTTTTTTTTCCGTAATTCCGGTAATGTCGATTTTTTTTTCCGTAAAAATTGCAGCAAAATCGTAAGGGTAAACACATCTGTTATGTTGACAAAGACAATAATTTTAAGAAAAGCCAAGTCTTCAAAGACAGGAAGTCCTTAGGAGATGAGGGCATGGGAAAGATGAGGATGGTCCTTAGTGACAAGTTTACTGTACTAATAACAATCAAACATCTACATGCACAAGAACTTAAAGGATTGGCTTACTTGTCAACCTCTTCCACATCTTGCAAATGGGGTCTGACACCATCTTTCTCCTGCACAGGGCTAGCATAGATCTTGGTGCTGTAGTCGATCTTCTTCTCTCTCTCAACATCACTGTCATAACCTGGACACATGTCATCATGAAAAAGACACTGATCACCGACACATTTACAGTCAGTTTCATTATATGAAAGCTTCTCAATCCCCCCCCTTCCCCCATCTCTCTCCTCTCCATTACTTTTATAACCTGGACATTAGTTACAGTGAAATTTTCTTTTCGGGTCAACCACATTTCAGCCTGGCCGAACGGCACTGTTTGAAAATATCTATTCATGTATGCTCGCACTTTGGCCTATACCTTTCCTAGCAAATTGTCATTGACAGCATTTCAAAAAGCAATTTACAAGAGAAATCCTTTTCACTATACAGTATTTCAATATACATTTTATATCTTTTAACACATGTTTAAAAATAAGTTGATTAACTCTGTTTACCTGTATTCACTTTAAGAATCTGGGGGGGGGAAAAAAAGTAGAAATTAAAAACTTAAAGCCCAAATCTAAACCCATTCAGGGATTTTTCAATGTAACTCCAACCAATGTGACCCAGCAGCCTGCATCGTGGTTCAGTGGTTAGTACCACGGACTGAATGGAAGCTACAGGGTTTTCTTTAACCCAGTCTGACTCCTTGCAGGGATGCCGACGGAGGCGGAGGCGGGGGGGGGGTGGAGAAGCACAGGGAAGGGTGTTGTCTTTCATTATAAAAATTCCTGATGCCTTTCTTGTTTATCTGCCTGCTTGTGGTAGAAGTATTGTGTTGCATGTGCGCATGCTTGCAAGTACGTATGCGTGTGTATGTGCATGCGCGTGTGTGTGTGTGTGTGCTCGAGCGGGGGAGGACTGGAGAGTGCCCAATTACACATGAGTGTGTATGTACATGTTTGGGTGACAGAGAGAGAGAGAGAGAGAGAGAGAGAGAGAGAGAGAGAGAGAGAGTGTGTGTGTGTGTGTGTGTGTGTGTGTGTGTGTGTGTGTGTGTGTGTGTGTGTGTCTGTGAAGAAAGAGATGCTTTTCTTTACTGTAAAGCACTTATCATATATCCTCAGCAGGGGCTTGACAAATGTTCTGATTCAAATCTGGCACAAGTGAACACCACTGAAGTGATTATTCAGCAGTATGGCAGGGTTTCCTCTGGCGTGTGGCTTCAAGGCAGCCTGACACACTGGGACTGCCATGGATCAACACTGGATGTGTCTGGATGTTGACTATCTGGGTAGGCAACATAGGGGATTAACCCCACTGAGACACAGCACCACAGAGAAAGCAGCAGGTCAAAAAAATAAATAATATATAATAAAAAAAAAAAAAAAAAAAAAAACAGCTGTCATAGAGTAAAGTTGCCAGACTGGGAAGTTGTGGGTCTGAGTCCTATCACAGGCATTTATCAGTCGAATTTTTCAGCCCTGGTTGCTTTTTACGTGTGGTCGAGTGTGCTACAGAGTCTAATAGGAAGACTGGATCCCCAAAACATTTCCACACAACTGAGTTTCATCCACTAACTGCATGTGATGCAGACAGTGCCGCTACATTTCCACATCAACACTGCAGGTGTCTATATCCTGAAGGCCTGGTTGATGCCAGGACATATTATGAAAGGAAGCATAGAGTAAAGCCCTGTCATACAGCCTCTTACCTGAATGAGGCTGCTGCAGCATCATCTTCAAAATCCTCATCCTCACTGATCATCTTAACAAAAAAAAATTTTTTTTAAGTCTCAAAGTCTCTGGCCCTTCATGCTTGGATCTCAGGTGACCTCAGCTTGGATTTCCTCTCCACACATCTACGCCCATGGTGAGTTCAAGTTGAAGCTGTCACCATCTGCAAGTTCATGGGAACTGTTGGTGGATGGGCCTAGTGGCATCCTGCAGAGGAAGTCACTCACTCACACTGGCCATGCTGGTGATCAAGCAGACACTCACTCATGCTGGCCATGCTGGTGATCAAGCACTCACTCACTCACACTGGCCATGCTGGTGATCAAGCACTCACTCACACTGGCCATGCTGGTGATCAAACAGACACTCACTCACTCATGCTGGCCATGCTGGTGATCAAGCACCCACTCAGTCACGCTGGCCATGCTGGTGATCAAGCAGACACTCACTCACGCTGGCCATGCTGGTGATCAAACAGACACTCTCACTCATGCTCATGCTGGCCATGCTGGTGATCAAACAGACACTCACTCATGCTGGCCATGCTGGTGATCAAACAGACACTCACTCACTCATGCTGGCCATGCTGGTGATGATCAAACAGACACTCACTCACTCATGCTGGCCATGCTGGTGATCAGACACTCACTCACTCGCGCTGGCCATGCTGGTGATCAAACAGATACTCACTCACTCATGCTGGCCATGCTGGTGATCAAGCACCCACTCAGTCACGCTGGCCATGCTGGTGATCAAGCACTCACTCACTCACGCTGGCCATGCTGGTGATCAAACACAGACACTCACTCACTCATGCTGGCCATGCTGGTGATCAGACACTCACTCACGCTGGCCGTGCTGGTGATCAAACAGACACTCACTCACGCTGGCCATGCTGGTGATCAAGCACTCACTCACTCACTCACGCTGGCCATGCTGGTGATCAAACAGACACTCACTCACTCATGCTGGCCATGCTGGTGATCAAGTAGACACACTCACTCACTCACACTGGCCATGCTGGTGATCAAAAACACTCACTCACGCTGGCCACGCTGGTGATCAAGCACCCACTCACTCATGCTGGCCATGCTGGTGATCAAGCAGACACTCGCTCACGCTGACCATGCTGGTGATCAAACACTCACACTCACTCACTCATGCTGGCCATGCTGGTGATCAAGCAGACACTCACTCACGCTGGCCATGCTGGTGATCAAACAGACACTCACTCACTCATGCTGGCCATGCTGGTGATCAAAGCACCCACTCAGTCACGCTGGCCATGCTGGTGATCAAGCACTCACTCACTCACGCTGGCCATGCTGGTGATCAAACAGACACACTCACTCACTCATGCTGGCCATGCTGGTGATCAGACACTCACTCACGCTGGCCGTGCTGGTGATCAAACAGACACTCACTCACACGCTGGCCATGCTGGTGATCAAGCACTCACTCACTCACTCACTCACGCTGGCCATGCTGGTGATCAAACAGACACTCACTCACTCGCGCTGGCCATGCTGGTGATCAAGTAGACACTCACTCACTCACACTGGCCACGCTGGTGATCAAGCACCCACTCACTCGTGCTGGCCATGCTGGTGATCAAGCAGACACTCGCTCACGCTGACCATGCTGGTGATCAAACACTCACTCACTCACTCATGCTGGCCATGCTGGTGTGATCAAGCAGACACTCACTCACGCTGGCCATGCTGGTGATCAAACAGACGACTCTCACTCACTCACGCCGGCCATGCTGGTGATCAAGCAAGCACTCATCACACTCACGCTGGCCATGCTGATGATCAAACAGACACACTCACACTCACTCATGCTGGCCATGCTGGTGATCAAACAGACACTCAAGAACAGTCAGCACCAAACACTGCTGAAGTACTCTGGCAGTCGTGCTGTCTCTCTGGCTAGTCAACTCATGGCAACTGGACACTGCACCCTTTAGACTGTCAGTGCTTGGGTGACAGGACAAACTTCAGTGTAACTGTGCATGGGAAACTGGAATGAGCGGCATGAGAGGAATGCCAGTGGATGGGGGCTCAGAAAGGATTTGGGGGGAAGCACGGAAGGGTTAGGTGGTACAAACAACAGCCAAACAAAACTGAAATGCAAACCAACTCCCTGATCACACTTTGTCCCTGACTTCTTCAAAGAACTGATCGTCCTTCTTCTTCAAAGCACTGATCGTACCTTCTTCAAAGAACTGATTGTACCTTCTTCAAAGCACTGACCGTACCTTCTTCAAAGCACTGATCGTACCTTCTTCGAAGCACTGATCGTACCTTCTTCTTCAGAGTCAGTATCTGAGTCGTCACTCTCCCCCCTGCATGCCTCCTTTGTCCTCGGTCGACTGCCGGGCCCACACCATCACGGCCGTGTCGGCCCCACCAGTGGAAATCAGTTTGCGTCCGTCCCTGGGTCCATCGGACATTAGTCACGTGAGCGCTGTGACCAGGGTACTTCTTGAACTTTGGCAAACTTCCCCTGATGGAGTAATACAGACAGACCGATTCATCTTTTTGGTTGCACAAGAATCTGCCTGAGGACCACAACCGACATAAATGCCAGTTATGACTACCACTACTTGTTTTGACTGTAGCTAGGGAGAAAAGATAGTAGGTCCCCCTGCCATGCCAGAGTTTTAGGGGGAAACTGCCCTCTGAACTTATCATAAATATAAAATTCTTTTGTTTATTTGGAATTATTACAAAATGATATGTTCACGCCACTCACACAACAAAAATCTTCATGAACAAACTGAATGTTGACAATGATGATTCAACTGATGATTTTGATGGAGATTCTGGTGACTATTCTGACGAAAATTTTTGTTGAAAGTAGTAACAATAATGTACCAAATGGCACCAAATCACCAGATAATGATGCTAATTCAGCAAGAAACAAAACACAACAAGAAAACAACAATCAAACCCTGTAGTATAAGCTGCAACAGTCAAAACTGCATGTTCAGAGTAGTGACACATCACCTTGTGTATAAAAATAATATGTGTGAAGGGTGGGCTGGAATCATGGAATGTGTGTGTGTGTGTGTGTGTGTGTGTGTGTGTGTGTGTGTGCGTGTGTGTGTGTGTGTGTGTGTGTGTGTGTGTGTGTGTGTGTGTGTGTGTGTGTGTGTGTGTGTGTGTGCGTGTGTGTGTGTGTGTTGTGTGTGTGTGTGTATGTGTGTGTGCACCTGCGTGCGTGCGTGCGTGTGTGTGTATGTGTGCATGCATGTGTGTATATGCATGTGTGTTTGTGTGTGTATGTATATGTCTGTCTGTGTGTTGATCTATGTACACATGCATGTGTGTACGCATGCATGTGCATGCACAAAGTGTGCATACATTTTTGTGTGTGTGTGTATATGTGTGTGCGTGTATGTGTGTGTGTATGCGCACACATGCATGCATGTGTGACTCTGTAGATGTGTGTGCATGCGCATTTTTATGTCTGGCCGTTTTGACTATTCACAATGAACACAGACACATGTATGCACAGGCACATCAAAACACACACAAACACTCATACACACACACACACACACACACACACACACACACACACACACACACACACACACTTCAAATATACATGCACTCTGACATTCTTGCACACGCACACATGCATCACCTCCCTAAGCACCACTAACCTTGGCAGGGTATCTGAACAGCTTGACAAACCCAAAGTCATCTCCTGTGGCCAGCAGACCTCGCTCAGGAGACAGACAAGCAGCGTTGACATCTGTCACGTCACACTTCGGTGGCCACACCCCCTCACACGTCGCACCTAACACACACGTCCAGCTGGCCCAGTCAAACTTCTCGATTTCCGTGTTGCGTAGGGTGATGCGTTTCCCTCTCGGTGCCTCGTAGAACAGCTGTTCCTTGGCGCCCGAGTTGACCATCAGGACTTTGCCTCGGGAGTCCAGTCGACATGGGTGATGTAGCTGGACGCTCCTCCCTTGCAGGTGCCCACTCTCTTCACACCCAGAACATTGTAGATGTCCACAAAGTTGTCGTGAGAGGCCACTGCCAGTAACTTGCCGAGATCTGTAACAATCTGTTATTTTGGTTATTGTGATGTAAAAGAAGAAATTTTTCATGGAACAATCGCAATTAACTCTCTCTCTCTCTCTCACACAAACACACAAATGCATGAGTCCACAACAACAACAGCACACACACACACACACACACACACACACACACACACACATATATACACTCTCTCTCTCTCTCTCACACTCACATTCACAGATAGGTACATGCTTCACCTTTCCAAAATATATTCAAATGGCAGCCAGCCTTCTCCAGTAAAAAAAATGTTGACACTGAAAACAATTTTACACCCAATACTCAAAATGATCAACGGAGCACTCAAAAAAAAACATACGTGAATGACTCTTTGAACTGAAGACTTTGTGTGGGTCGATTTCCTACAAGTACAAAACATTCCCAGTACCTTTCAGGTTGATTCTTAAACTGTCATAATATGTAAAGTACAAAGAAATCAAAGAAATCAGCGGTATCACCAAGCACCTGCTCAACTAAATATTCATCTCTCAGGTTTGTTGCTCCGTGAGCACCTAGAACCAAGCTGTTCTCAATACTTTTCCACGGGATATTTTGGGGCCATGTTTCACAATTCAGAATAAGTGTCGAGTATCACTGGAAAGAAAAATCTTTAGTCTGTCACATTGTATTTCATCATAGATGTCACTCTGAACAACTGCTTGCAGTACTACATTATACAGCATGGCAGTCTGCCTCACCTGCCTAGCCACTATTTTAAGTTTAAATGACCAGTGTTGGGAGCTTTGTCTCAAATACTAGTTTTATTCAATCAGCATCCTTTTGGATAAGGGAAAGCAAGTTACTGGCAGATGATTGATTGCGGAGTTAATTGGGGCAGTTTCTTCCTGAAGGCCTGTTTGTGGGATGTCACTACTTTTATCGAAACCTTATCACACAGATGTTTATGCAATGTGATGAACTGAGAGTGACACAAACACACCGATATGCTTGCAATGAGGTCTTCAGTGCTCTGCACTCCATGCATAATGCATGCATTATTCTGAAAACATCGACCACTCCCTGAATCTTGTTTTCAAATTCGACCTAGAGTGTCGACTTTTGTGTCATAAATAGGAGAGACAAACAGCAACAGAGTCATGCGCGACCCACGCAATGCTAGTTAAGATAACATCAGAGTTGAAAAATTAGATCAATAGACAAAGCGGTGTGTCTTAAAAATGGCATAATTTAATATTATACAAGAAATATGCAATGTTTAGTTCACTCTCCTTGCAAATGACTGTACAAAAGTATCGTGCCCATTACAAGTTGACATCAAACTTGTTCATCTCTTTCTGACAATCATCAAACGTGCCTGCATTCACTTTGCACACATAGCATATAAAAAAAATTTTCAAATGACAATGTCAGATCAGATAAATCTGTGTGTTATAAATAATGCACAGTAGGACTGTCAAGATCACCATGCTGTAAGAGGCCAAGATGGTCAAATTTCCATTTACTGCTCTTTCTGTTTTAATCATCTGAGTTTATTAAACGAGTGTTGTAACTGCGGGGACTTTGGATAATGTTTTTTGTGATTGTGAATTCCCAGGCATGCGCAGTACGGCTGTAATGTAGACTTGCGCTTCAGATAGCATGTCGCCTACTTCATAGCAGCTGAGACCACAGTACTGTGCCACTGAGCAGAATCCACACATCATAGAGACTTTTGAGAAGCCTAATAATTCAGACAACAATCATAATCAAAACTCTTATCCCAAAGTATTATAACTTGATTGTAATGCAGTTATTATCTATTCACTGGGTGGGCTGATAACCTACACATTAAGGACAAAACAACAAACAACCTTTAAGACGGAAACATACCGGGAGAGAATTTGATGTCCGAGATCTCTTCCTTCCTGTGATGGAAAGTCGCCATTTCCTCCATGGTCTCCGAGTTCAACACCACAAAGCTGCCTGAAAAAAAACACATCAACTGCACAACCAGCATTTTATACACCCCATAAACTCTGGGGCCTGGCTGATCTAGAGGACAAAGCATTATTTTCTTGATTCAAAGGTCCTGAGTTCGATCTCTGCTTGAGGAAGTCAGGTTAGAGGGGATTTTTCTCTTCAGAAGTCCTCAGCTGCGCAGACTCAAATGCCTTTGCAGCAGCGCTGGCAACCTGTTCTGAAATCCAAACCAGTTTTTTAACCTTTGTTTTTTTCTTTGTTTCTTTTTTTTTTTTTTTTTTTGATCTGTAATGCTTTTCAAAACCAGTATTTCCACATCAGTACATTTCACTTTTCTGAACAAACACCAACACTCATTCATTCATTTGGATGCATCCCCAGCTCATGTCACACTCACCTACACACACATAGAGACATACAGTCACACTCACTCTTAAGGGTCTATACACATATTAACACTCACACTCACTCACATACACCAACACACACAGTCACACAATATATGCAAATATATGCAAATAAACACAGTGAAAGAGTTTTGTCAACT